>JAXIVJ010010204.1:0-5000 GCA_036785665.1 Chirona hameri
CCACCACCGCATCCACCTCCCGCCATCCACCATCCACCACCCGCCATCCCACCAATCCACCCACCCGCCCATCCAACCACCCACCACCCGCCAGTCCACCTCCCGCATACACCATCCACACCAGCCAATCCACTCCCCCGCATCCACCACCCGGCCATCCGGCCCACCGCCGCTCGCAACAAACACAGCCAGCGCGAACGCAAACCGGCAGGCCGGCGGCCGACAAAGCGGTCCAGACGCTTTCTGTTCACGCCCGCCAAACACACGCAGACCGGCACGGCGGCCGGGCGACGACGGGCAACGACGTGAAACATATACGCTCCGTGGACCGCCGGCGTCCGGCGGGAGTCCGGTGGAGGTCCCGGTGGAGTCCAGTGGAGTCCGGGTGAGTACAGTGGAGTCCGATAGAGTCGGAGGGAGTCCGGTGGAGTCGGTGGAGTCCAGTGGAGTCCGGTGGAGTCCGTGGAGTCCCAGTGGAGTCCCGGTGGTGGTGGTGGTGGTGGTGGTGGTGGTGTGTGGTGGCGGCTGGCGGTGGGGTTGGCGGTGGCGGTGGCGGTGGCGGTGGCGGTGCGGTGGGCGGTTGCGGTGGCGGTGGCGGTGGCAGTGGCGGTGGAAGTGTGGTGGCGGTGGCGGTGGCGGGTGGCCGGTGGTGGCGGTGGTGCGGCTGGTGGTGGCGGTGGAGGCTGCGGAGGCCTGCGGCCAATATCGGACGTGGCGCCGGACGTCGACGCGTCCGTCAGCATCGGTCATTTCCCGCGGGCGATCGGACGGTCGGCGCAGTGTCGCTGTCTGCTGCCGGTATGTGGCGCCCGTGGAGCGGGGGCCGCCAGCGTCCCGACCGACAACAATTAGGACATAGTTGGCCCTCCTCCGACCGCCGCCGCTGCCAGCCCCAGGGGGGAGGCTCATTTACTATGGGTTGATTCTAAAACAGGCCACAACTATTGCTCCAGTGGTGCCGGATTGGTGGTCCTGGAGTGCTCCAGTGGTGTCTTGGTGACGACTTGTAATCTGTATTAAACCGGGCCGGGGTGGTCACTACGGTGACCCTGGTGGGTCTCAGACCCACGGTGCCGAAATGGTTGCCATGATGGGTCCCTTGGTGGTGCCCTCCCTGATGGTGCCCGGATGGTGCCCTGATGGTCCCTGGTCGTACCCCAGTGAAGCCCCAGTAGCCACTCCACCGACACTGCGGTGTCTGTGTATCTACCTCGCCAGCGCCCGGCGCCTGGGTGACCGGCTGCGCGCGCGCTGTGACCGCACCAGGACACGTCCGCTCATTACTATCAGTACCTGTAATGAGCGGACGGGCACCCAGCATTCCGTGCCCATGAGCGCCACCATTAATCAGCTGACAAGCGTGACAGTCACGGGTGCTTGGTTGCGTGACGGCCGCCGGCCGCCGGCCGCCGCCGCCGCCAGCCGGACGCGTCGCAGCTCCCATACAATTGAACCCAGGCCGGTGCCGGCGCGAATGGGCGCAGTTTGGCGCGGCGCAGGCGGTTGCGGCGCGCTGCACGCCGCGCGCGGCGCACTAATCACTGACAGCGGGCTAATCAGCGGGCGACCAGTACACTGCAGCGCGACGGTCGCTAACGGTCGCTGCTGCGCGGGCAACACGCTCACCGGGCAAGCGGAAACCGCGCCACGCGGACACCGGGGACACAGGCCGGCCCGCCCGGCCCCGCAGGCGGCGGACGGGTCAGTTTGCATTGACGACGCTATCACTAGCCCTCCGCCGTCTGCTTTTGCCGCCACACCTCTGATGTCGCCACCACCCGCCGCCGACGTGCCTTGCGCCTCTACCAATCGCCTCTGCCACCAAAGTCATCACCAGCCTCTGCGGTACCGTCACCGCCACCACCGCTTGCGGGCGCCTCTGCCGCCACTGGCCGCCTCCGCTAAGCCATGTCCGGTGGAGCAGGGCGCCGGTAGAGCCGCCGATGCGCGGCTCGGTACCCGCACAGAGCCGATCGTTCCGACTAGTCGTCATAAATAACACGGTACCTGGCAGCGTGGTGGCGGCCGCGGCAGCAGGCGGTGAGGCCGCGTCGTTTCGGTTATACTGCGGTACGTCGCCGCCGCTGCCGCCGTCTCTTGCGCCGCTAGAAAGCGAACCGCCGTTCCCACCATAGAGCTCCTGCCACAGCACGCACACCGCTCATCACAGCTATGATCCCGCGACGGAAGGCGGCGCGGCCTCGTCACGGACCGAGCGACGTGTTGCGCCGCCGCCGCTCTCGTCTCCGTCAGCTGACCTGGCGGCCAGGTCACGAGGGCCCTCTCATGAAAAAAATATTGATCAACAAATCTACGACAGGAAATGATGGGAAACTACATGTCGGACCGCTTCTGTCGATAACCAGCACAGCCCCCGCCGACTCTAGGCGGCATATACACCGGTTTTGTATCGCCCAACTAGTGCAAGAGTTATGTAACCAAGATCATTCGAAATGAGGTCCACCAGCCTTGCCAGCCCCAGCCCTGCACGCCAGCGGGCATGTCGCGGCTTCGAACGTCCCTGGCTGCCGGAGGCCGTGGGCGCCGTCCGGCTCCGCCCGCTGCGGCCCGGCACCGCTTGCCACAACGGCCCCCACCAGCACCGCCGACCGCCCGACGTCGAGGTCGCGCCTCTCACCAGGCCACGGCGCCGCCACTCGCTGACTACAATTACGCCAGTCTGCCGTCACGTCGCCCCATCGCGGCGATTGCAGAGGCCTCAGCGTGCAGCCGCCAGGCCCACGCCATATCGGGCTCAGAACGTATGAGCGTGCGCGCAAGGGACGCGGCGGCGCCCGGAAAGGAGAGCAGGACGTCTGCGGGTGATGACTGTCCGATCGCGTGACGTAGTGACGGGTCGGCGCCACGGGCTGCCGTATTTGTGGTCGCTCCAGTCCTGGGGCCGCCCGGCTGCGGCTTTCCTAGAGCCGCGCTGCACGCGACGCGCGGCCATCTGCGCCGCAAAGCCGGCGGCCGGCGCGGCCAAGGTGGCGCCCATACGGAAAACGTGCCTGCGCTGAGAAAGTGCGGAGGTGCTCGTGGCGGCGCACGAGCGCGGGCTAGGTCGCAATGGGCCGTCACTTCATACGCACGTGGAGAACGGACAGACTGCGACAACAATTTGTATGGTTTAAAATTGTCTACATGGAAATGGCACTTTCTATCAGAACTATGTAACCTGAGGGACATCAGAATCTTTGATGAAAACATTGGTTTGAATCAAGACCCCGTGGTTTCTTCAATGCAGTCATAATTTCCGAGAGAATGCAGGAAAAAAACGCAACATATTGTAAATATCCGCAATCAAACAACACATGTTGTTGGATTCTCGAAAGCACTGCGCAGAGCCTGTGATCGCAGTCCAGGTTCGCAGCAGTCCAGCAGACCGATGCCGTGACAGAGTCCGGCAATACTGGCCCGCATTCGGGGAAGCGGTGTCATGCATGAGCCCGTCCCGTCGCCCCGTCTATGCTGCTACCGCCAGCCAGTTGGGGGCCCGGCTAACCTCGAGCCAGTAACGGGGTCCGCACCAAACCGCGTGGGCTCTATACAACCACCCGCGAGTCACACTACTTTCTACATTCTATCACTGCCATTTTGCTCATGGACTAGTAATAATTGAGCCTCCAACGGTGGGGGGGGGGGGGCTTTACGATTAGCCGGTTCTTTGCCCGCCAAATAATAGTCCAGCAAGGTCTTTAGTGTGTCAGGGTAGCGATGCGCAGACTGGCTTCAGTTCGAAGCCATGTGCAGACTGGCTTCAGTTCGAAGCCAGCTCAGTTTCAATAGACCGCCCTCAACTCTCTCGATGGACCAGAAAGAGGGTGAGCTGGGTTGCGCCGAGTCGGGGAAGATGGAAAGGCAGAGAAAAAGGAGAGAGATGCGGGCTAAACGCTAGCCAAAAGTGGCGCAGCTTGCATCTTGCCCATAAGTCCCCCGCGAAACAGCCCCTGCTGAAAGGCTTCTCCCCGTTCCAGACCTCCCCCTCCCAGTCTCCCGTATCTTGATCACATCAACAAACACAGCAGGGCAGACCTACAGACGCGAGGCGGCCAGGAAGGCGGGCCAGGTGCCGAGGGCACAGCCAGGACAACAGCAGGGCAGACAACCATAGACGCGAGGCGGCCAGGTAAGGCGCCCCAGGTGCCGAGGGCCAGCCAGACACAGCAGGGGCAGACCCACCTGACGCGAGGCGGCAGGAAGGCGGCCTAGGTGCCGAGGGCACAGCCAACACAGCAGGGCAGACACCAGACGCGAGGCGGCCAGGAAGGCGGCCAGGCGCCGAGAGCACAGCCAGACACAGCAGGGCAGACACCAGACGCGAGGGCGGCCAGGAAAGGGCGGTCAGGCGCCGAGGGCACAGCCAGACACAGCAGGGCCCAGTGCCGAGGGCACAGCCAGCCACAGCAGGCCCAGGCAACCGAGGGCACAGCCAGACACAGCAGGGCAGACCACCAGACGCGAGGCGCCATGGCTGGCGGTCAGGCGCCGAGGGGCACAGCCAGACACAGCAGGGCCCAGCCAGACACAGCAGGGCCCATGCCACCGAGGGCACAGACAGACACAGCAGGGCCCAGGTGCGAGGGCACAGCCAGACACAGGCAGACCAGACCACCAGACGCAAAGCACGCCACGAGTCGAGGACGCTCAGCTACGAGGGCGACAGCTCCGGTCCTCAGTCTCCATTGCCCCCTCCACCACGGCCGATATACGCCAGACAAGGACGGGTCTGCATGCGGACCCTTGTATTGCATGAGCCGCCGCCCGCCGGCCAGCAACGCCGCCATGCGTTATGTACGAACCCGTCGCGAGCAGTGACCTCAGCGGCAGGTCGCACGACCTTTACCCCAGGCCGGCCCCGGCACGCTCCTTCACTACGTACGAATCAGAGCGCCGCACTTCCCCAATGACGTCACCACGGTACAGGCGCGTGCTTCTGAGTTACACCAAGGTCTGATTGTGATTCTCAGTACTGAGGGTACACCCGCTCTGCGGTGTGT
>JAXIVJ010010204.1:10000-37500 GCA_036785665.1 Chirona hameri
CATACCGTGCTAACACATACTGAGAGGCTGGCCTGGTGGTGGTATGAAAGCCAGATTTACAAACATCTTATTTTTACCTTGCATCTTTTGGCGCGTGCGGGGAGGAGCATAACACAAACCACTCCGCTGTGTCATATATCCTGAAACATTTCATTAATCAGAGGCCAAATCACCGCAACGTCGCCAATGTATACCAACTGTACGTATATCTCCCAGATCCGGAACCGGCACTCGGCTGGCACATTTTCGGTCGGCGCGGTGGCCGCTGCGACTGACGGCTCGGCCATCCAAACCCCCGCCAGCGACGGGCGGCGCCGTGGGGGGGGGGGGGGGCTCAATCAGCGGCGCGTTTGCCCGTGACGCGCCAGAGGCGTCACCGTCCATCAATACTGGCTGACGGCCGGCCGGCGCGGCGGTCGGGAGGCGACCGATCCCAACCGCCGTCCAGGCTGCGAATCAACACCAGTCGGCGGCGATCCAACTGGCTGGCAACTGAGGCCGAAGCTCGACCGCCCGAGCCAGCGACATCGCGACTTCGCCCAAATGTCGCAAGATATAGAGAAAGTCCACGTTGTATAGGGAATTAGACATTCTATACCACCAAAGATATGAAACTTCTCAACTTCTGACTGAATTTCTTGAATTTTTGCAGGTGTCGGGACAGTCCGTAAAGGTGCACAGCAAGCTTCCACCGTCCACCACTGCCGGCTCCACCGGCTCACAAACCTGTCGATACACCCTGGGCTGCCGCGGCGCGGCGAGCGATGGTGGGTTCGATCGGTTTTCGGACCGGTTTGAGCCGGATTTGGCCGGGCGCAGCGCGACACGACGCTGTGCAGACGCCCGGCCGGCTGGCCACGGTCGGGCCGGGGTCATATCGCACAGAGCACAGAGCCCGCGGTGGAGACCGCTTCGGCACATTCGTGCGCCCTACGCAATGGAAACAAGCCAGCACCAAAGTCCACTGGCCAATGACACGGCGCCCTGGATCGCTTCCTCCCCTCGGCAAGGACGCCCGCCGATGCCGAAGGACATCTGATGACCCGAACACGAACCCCGTCTGATGCAGAATCGCATGTCTCAGAGCCAGCCAACCATGCACATTGCACGTGTCGCCGCTGCAATGTTGGCATACTAATGTTGATAAAGGACGATGGCGGGGGCCAATGATTTACAAGGAGTTTCTCGAGATCGCCGGGTCACAGACATGGGCCATGCCCCAGGCGTTTTAGCCATTGAATGCGGATTGTGGCAACGGACAATGCGCTATAGCACTTAGGCGCAATTTACTTATTCACATGTAAGTTTTTCGCTGATCAAAGTATCAGCACACACCGTGAAAATAGCCAAAGATCCTATGGATCCTACGGATCCTAGGATCCGTAGGATCCATAGGATCTTTCGGCTATTTTCACGGTATTTTTTTTCTTTCTATTTCTTTTTTCTTTTTTTCTTTGTTTTCCTATTGATCCTACAGATCCTAGGATCCGTAGGATCCATAGGATCTTTGATATTTTCACTGCGTTCTGATA
Organism: Chirona hameri; assembly: GCA_036785665.1. Lineage (NCBI taxonomy): Eukaryota > Metazoa > Arthropoda > Thecostraca > Balanomorpha > Balanidae > Chirona > Chirona hameri. Next base: position 11,533 of record JAXIVJ010010204.1, read on the forward strand.
CTTTGGTCAACGGAAAAACGTACATGTGAAGAAGTAAGTAAGGAGCAATACGTTGCAATCCGCCTAAGTGCTATAGCGCATTGCTCCGTTGCCACAATCCGCATTCAATGTTAGAACGCCTGGGGCATGTGTGCTGGTCACGGAGGTGTGTCACCTCAGCAGCAGACGCCTGGGGCATGTCTGCCTGTCACGAGGTGTGTCACCTCAGCAGCAGACGCCTGGGCATGTCTGCCTGGTCACGAGGTGTGTCACCTCAGCAGCAGACGCCTGGGGCATGTCTGCCTGGTCACGAGTGTGTCACCTCAGCAGCAGACGCCTGGGGCATGTCTGCCTGGTCACGAGGTGTGTCACCTCAGCAGCAGACGCCTGGGGCATGTCTGCCTGGTCACGAGGTGTGTCACCTCAGCAGCAGACGCCTGGGGCATGTCTGCCTGGTCACGAGGTGTGTCACCTCAGCAGCAGACGCCTGGGGCATGTCTGCCTGGTCACGAGGTGTGTCACCTCAGCAGCAGACGCCTGGGGTATGTCTGCCTGGTCACGAGGTGTGTCACCTCAGCAGCAGAACGGAGATGTTATGTAAGCAGTGCGGCCGCCCCACGAGGACGGCCGGTATCTAGCCGAGCGAGTCCAGACGCTGGGTGTGGGCAGATGTAGGCACGGCGGCAAGATTCAGTGCACCCAATCGTGATAATAACGACCCACGACCCAGCAGAAGATGGAGGGTTTGAACTGTGACCTCTGACCTACCGTGACCTGCTGGATGGACTAAGATCGACTGTGCCTTCTTACCTGAAACAGACAGAGAACACAAGGTCAGAGAAAGACTCGGTCAGAAAGGCAAGAATGAAACAATATTATGTTATACATCAGTTATCATCAAGCATGGTGCTGTCGTGTCATATCCTATCTGTTGTCCGTATCCCAAGCAAACCATTGGCATCGGTATCCCGATTACTGCAGATGAAATTGCTACAAGGTAGGTGTTGGCCTCGACCAAGCATCCCGCCAGTGGCTCTTTCCTGGCCGTTCAAGGCCTGACCGCAATTCCCTCCTGGTGCTTGGCCCCTATACCTATCATTGGTCCTGTCTCCGTCGCCGACGGCGACAGGACATCGTTACATGCCACCCGCCGCCCGCGCACGGCTGGCCATATGGAAACGAACAAAGGAAATTAGTAATTACATTACGGGTGCGGACGAGCCCCGTCGGCCTCACGTATACACGGCAAGTTAGTTACTGAACTCCCGCCGGCCATCACACGAACACGCCAGATGGCTGAGGATTATCGGCATGGCCATATGTGTGACTGCGAGCAGATAGGGCTGATTGTGCCTGCGAGTCTATGACTCTATGCGTCTGTTCGCTAGTCGCTCGTCAGTCCTTGGTCGGATAGTTAGAACTATCGGGGTTTGTCGCTTGGTTGGTCGGTGTGTCTGTCTGGCTTGCTATCATGTGTGTCTGTCAGTGGCATGTCTGTCGTGGCTTGTCAGTCTGTCTGCCAGTCCGCCGCACCGGCCCGAGGGCGTATCCGCCGTACCGGAGTACCGTCTATCCGAGTGACACTGGCCCGTGTGGGCGAGCGGCTCGCTCGCTCGCTTGGGCCGCCATTCATTACGGCATAATTATGTCCGGCGTCGCTCCATCCAGGCTGTGATTTGAGTCCATCAAGACCGACGCACAACGTCATTCATCACGATGAAGCCGGTGATTTCAGTCATCAGGGGCCGCCCGCCGCGTCCGTCCGGGGGCGGGGGCAGCGGCGGCGGCGGGGGACCATGTGGAGCGCAGCGCCTCCTGTTGCCCCGTGGATTGCTGCGGGTTGCCCCGCACGGCGCCCATCCGTCACATCAGCGCCAGTGGCGTTTACGAGTTGTACTAAGCCACCGCGATGCCAAACGTAAATATTGCCCCCACCCTCCGACGCTATCGGATGCGTAATAAACCTGGAACGCCTGGCCGGGGCGGCTCGGGTAGCCGGAACTGGGCTGGCAGACGGGCCTAACCGCAGTACGGGCACGCGGCGGCTGGGGTGGCGCGCACCTGGCCGTCTAGGCATGTCCGGGGCTGGACGGCGGACGGCCGCGGCCGAGACGAACTGCCGCAGGCGCTAAGCAACAGCCGGCGCCGCCAGTCGCGGGGTCAAACGGCCAAGGTCACTCTGGCCACCGCCGCCGTGGCCGTGGCGGCTGCTGCTGAGGCTGCGGGACCACAGATTAGCGAACGTCTCAGGATGGCGGCGACCCGTCGCAGTGGCGCATCACACGGCACCGGCTAACCGCTGCAGCAAGACTGTCATGTGGCAGCGAGGTCACTGACCCCCCACTGCGCCGCCGCCACTGCCCAGCCAGCCGCCCTGATGGCACGACTGGCCTCCTTACGTCGCAGCAGCCGGCCGTGGCGGCAGCGTTAGTGCAGGCTGCACGATGCGACGCCATGCCATAACCAGGCCGCTCGGGCGGCACGGCATGGGCGCCGGAGCCGCGCCCGTAAACAAACGACGCCTCGGCGGCCCGGGCACTTCGACGAACCCGCCGCGCACCGCGCTCGTCTCACTCCGCCCCGGCCAAGTAGGCAGAGCGACTTCGCGGCAGAGCGTCATAAACCGACGGCGAATGAGCCACCTGCATCGCAGCTGGCAATCGACGCGGCGTGGCCGCATCAACATTGGGTGTTTACCCACGGCGAGACCGGCACGACGAGACCGGCGCGGCCGGCGCCGGCGGGCGCCGGAGTGGCAGCCAACCATCGCCGGATGATCTTCGATGCGTCGACGCCGACGTGGCCGCTTCCGTCGCCCCCGTCGATTCGGACGGTCCCACAGCAGGGCGCCATGTGGGCCCGCCGGGACACCAGGGAGCACCGACGGAAAGTGTGTGGTACACGTGAACCGCTATTGATTGTCGGCAGCTAGCAACTGCGGTGGTTCGCCCACTGCCAGGCGCGGTCGGTAACAGGCTAAAAAGGTACGCGTCACAGACGAGGAGATTCTAGAACCGATCCAGCGCCTCGGGGTTGCCGACTTCAGTCGGTGACCTGGGGTCAGACGGTGAGGGGAGGCGGTAGGGGAGGGGTATGTCGCGTCAAGGATGGATATGACCACGATAGTCCCGGCGGTAGGGGAGGGGTACGTCGCGTCAAGGATGGATATGACCACGATAGTCCCGGCGGTAGGGGAGGGGAACGTCGCGTCAAGGATGGATATGACCACGATAGTCCAGGCGGTAGGGGAGGGGTACGTCGCGTCAAGGATGGATATGACCACGATAGTCCAGGCGGTAGGGGAGGGGTACGTCGCGTCAAGGATGGATATGACCACGATAGTCCAGGCGGTAGGGGAGGGGTACGTCGCGTCAAGGATGGATATGACCACGATAGTCCCGGCGGTAGGGGAGGGGTACGTCGCGTCAAGGATGGATATGACCACGATAGTCCAGGCGGTAGGGGAGGGGTACGTCGCGTCAAGGATGGATATGACCACGATAGTCCGTCTTGCGGCCCCCGGCACGACCCTCTCCAAGTCAGCTAATCCAGCCACGCTGCTCTGCTCCCCCGTTGGCCGTCTGGTTAGCAACAGACATGCCAGCCGCGTGATCACCACCATTTGTCTACCAGTCCCCAGAACTGCTCCGTTGCCTTTGCGAGAACCGCCTCCGCCGGCCGTCGTCCGCCGGCTGGGGCTGTAAAAACGGCCGCCACTGCCGCGCCGCTCCGCTGGCCTCCAGTCCCCGCCTCTATAAACACTGGCCGGTTGGCTGGCAGGCTGGGCGGACCAGTCGTCTGGCTGGCCGGCCGGCCTCTGGTCCCCTGGTCCGCAGCCGCCGAGATACGGAGGCAGGGCCCCTGGTCTGCATACGCTGATATATAGACAGTGCTGCAGAGGCCAGGCACGTCATGGCGCTCCCGGGAGGACGCTCCGCCGGCCGGCCGTCTGGTTAAAACAGACGGTAATGTCGCGAGGACACTGGTTTTTGTATACGGAGCATGTAAACATCTACACAGCGTAGCGGCCGGAGACTGGTGTAACCAAGCGCCAGCAAACTAAGCAGTAAAGCGGTAGAAACTAGAGCTACGTCGTGCTATTTCCAATGTCACTCACAATCCCCGACCTAGCATTGCCAGATTGACATTCCCAGTATGTTAATCAAGACTCAGAAATGAAAGCAACTAAAACTCGACTCAAAGTATGCATCTTATCGTTTGGCTCTGGGCCCAGCGCTAGTTAGCAACATTCGTCACCCTGATGGTGGAGCTGGCATGCCAAAACCCCAGTGTGAAGACACATGTCAAAACCCATAGCGAACATCACTAGTTTAATAAAATTGATCAACGCTCAAGGAAATATTTCCGACCGTCAGGCGTCACCTGAATGGCATCTCCCGGAAACAAACAAACAAAAACATCCCGCACCACGCCGCTACGAGCTGATCCCGTCATGAGGCCGGACGCCCACTGCATACCTCGCATTCCAAAACACAGCGCTCAGAGGCCGCAGCCGCGAGGTCGCCAGCCAAAGACATTCCAGTTCCGTCCGTCCACATTTCCCACACATTCCAGTTCCGTCCACATTTCCCACACATTCCAGTTCCGTCCACATTTCCACATTTCCCACACATTCCAGTTCCGTCCACATTTCCACATTTCCCACACATTCCAGTTCCGTCCACATTTCCCACACATTCCAGTTCCGTCCACATTTCCACATTTCCCACACATTCCAGTTCCGTCCGTCCACATTTCCCACACATTCCAGTTCCGTCCACATTTCCCATACATTCCAGTTCCGTCCACATTTCCCACACATTCCAGTTCCGTCCACATTTCCCACACATTCCAGTTCCGTCCACATTTCCCACACATTCCAGTTCCGTCCACATTTCCCACACATTCCAGTTCCGTCCACATTTCCCACACATTCCAGTTCCGTCCACATTTCCCACACATTCCAGTTCCGTCCGTCCACATTTCCCACACATTCCAGTTCCGTCCACATTTCCCAACATTCCAGTTCCGTCCACATTTCCCACACATTCCAGTTCCGTCCACATTTCCCACAAATTCCAGTTCCGTCCACATTTCCACATTTCCCGGCAAATAATGCACGGACCGCCAGCTCGGAAACCGAACTCCTTCTGTTCCGCTGAGCTGGCAGGGCTCTGCCGCATCTACGTCGTCGTCTTGGATATCTTCCCCGGCCAGTCACCCAGCGAGAGTCAACTATTGGGGCTCCTCGCGCGGCTCCAGCCTTGGCTCCGGCCGGCGACGGGGCGACACGACAGGGCGAGGGCGCGACACCGCGACACCGCGACACCGCGACAAGCCGAGAGATAGTTATCAGTACCGGCCGTCGTCAGACAAACGATGGAAGGACGTCACGGCGGCGGCTGGTACCGTGCGTCATTGGCCTCCCCGCCCAGACTACACGCGGCGTTACATCATGTCGTGGTGTAATGCGGGCCGGTCGTATGACGATCATACGCCAGGATGAGGTGCTCTGACGTGTTCCCGTTCACACATGGATGCTGACAAACCTGCTCCTCCGCATCTGATGCGGGAAGATAGCTTCGTTTTGAGTTCATTCCGGCCATCAAACAGACACGTAGCCATTTACAAATGTACATAAATAAATAAAATAAAATAAATAAATAAAATAATATAATACAATAAATGACATAAAATAAATAAATAAATAAATAAAATAAAATAAATACATAAAATAAAATAAATAAATAAAATAAAATAAATAAATAAAATAAAATAAATAAATAAAATAATATAATACAATAAAATAAAGCAATAGAAAAGATGTCAAGATGCAAACGTTCGAAATGAAGGCATATGTGTATTCCTTAGGTTTCTAACATTTTTTTTTATCTGCGACCCCTGCCGAGCACACCTCCGAGGCCGCATCGCGTCGCGTCCTACCGGTACCGCCCAGTCCATCGCGGCTAAGTTACGAGCGTCGCGGGGGCCGCACGACGGAAAAACAAGGCGCACCAGAGCGTCGCGCCGCCAAATATAAATCTCCGCTGCGACGTCAAACGACTTTCGGGACAATTTAACACGACGTTCGGAAAAATGAATAGCCGGCCTCGCGGCGCGACGCGGCGAAATTCGACGCTGTCACGTGACCGTCACGGGCCGCCATTCGCGACTCGCCCGAGGCAATTTCGGCGGACCGTCTCGTCACGTCCCGTCACAACTCCTCGGGGCGGCCGTTTGCGAGACAGCTATGCGTCGTTAGCTGAAGCGAAGCCTGGAGAACAGGCCATTGAGGACGATACCGGCATCCGATGCCGGCCGTCGACGGGCCGTCTGTCTCAGCTGTCGCCGACATGATTTCCGGCGGCGGCATCTTCGATGTCCCAACTTCCATCGCATCGCAACTTCCATACGTCGCACCCCCTCCATCAGACGCATACGGTTATCGTCCGTCTCGCAATGAAATGTCTGTCCCACGGAGAGCGTCTCGTCTCATCTCGCGCCGAGGCCGTCGTGTCCGCTAGACAGGGACTCGGTTACCATCGCCCGCCCTCACCACACGGCCTAATGTAATGGTGGGTGGTGCACTACATAGTTGGGCGGCCCCTCCCAAGTCCCACAAGGCTGTAGAGATTGCTGGTTGGCCCCGGCGTACTGTGCTGGTTGAGCAGAGCTGCGGGGTCCGTTGGTTGATCAGGGACACTGCGGGCCTGCCAGAGGACACAGAAAACTGCGGGACTGTGGGGGCGGCAGGAACGGCAGGAGCGGGGTGGCGGGGGCAGGAGCCAGGCCAGGCTATCACAGTATCACACCGCACTTTCACCGAGCTGGGGGGGGGGGGGGGGGGGCAGCATCAGGGCCATGCTTGCATGGCACGACGGCCAACCAACTTACCGACCCACCGCACCCACACACGGTCCCTGACAGCAGCCACAAACAGCTTCGTGAAAGCTGTCAGAGCGCACATATTGCCGCTGGTTTGATTAGAAATCAGACTATGGGAAGAATCATGTGAAAATTCGCTGAATTGTCATAAAGTTTAACAAACTTAGTAGTTGAGGCTTGAGTAGCCTATACTCTGGGTTTCCTCACGAGCGACAATCTTGAAGCTCTAAAGCCATGTTGCACTAACCCCCTCAACGAATTGCATGCAAGTGTAAATAAATAATCGCCGTCTTCACACGGACGAGTGCGAGTTTTCGCTCAGATGGTGCTGCAGCCATATCTGATTTCCAAACAAGGCCAGCCATTGGTCGCTCTGGGTTCGAGCGGCGGCCGGCAGCTGGATCCACAAGGACGGGCTATACCTCACGATTCCGCAGCCGCCTGGTCCGCGATACACCACTCTGACCTTGGCCGTGCTGACCGCATCACGTGAAAGTCGCCCGGCGAGCTGCAGGTTTCCGATCGACGTCAGAGCTTAGTCTGCCCCCGCGGCGCGTCACCGACCCGCGCCGGGACTGCGCCTACCGTCCGTTCCGTCACTCAGCGTCTCACAGACGCCTGGCAACAGTCCGCGACTGTTGCCACTTATCGCGGACCGCTGCGAACCACGGACTGCGGTGGCCCGAGGCGGGGGCGGGGGCGGCAGCGGGCGAACCCACGACCCCGGACGCCGCAGCAGCAGCCGCACTGTGTCCCGCGTCACATCATCTCGTATCAGCCAGCCCGGCAGAGCCTGTACCGGACGTGAGGAGGCGGCTGCGGCAAACCCGGTAGACCCAAAGGCGCGGTGGTTCGGCGGCGAAACCACTGGCTATAACCAACGACACACTGTGACACTGGTGTCCTTACCTAGCTTCATAAAGCCGTCACCAACGTTAGCCGTCACTTCCACACATCTGCCACCGGCGACACACAGACAGATTTCCCTCTGCTTATGTCAGTCTTTGAGTAGAAATACGCCAACCGTCCTCCCAAGTTGCACTGCCTTCCAACCCATCCAATGAAGTCCGACTCCAGGCGGCGTGCAGCCCGCAGACAGGGCGGAGCGCGCAGTCCCGCCACCGTTTACCCGGCGGGCCGGCAAACCGCAGCGTATAAACATGCTGACCGCGACGCCTTCTGGCAGACGGCACGGGCAGACAGACAGACGCACGTAAACCGGCTCCACCGGTACTGTGCGGACCGGCGGCGGCGGCGGCGGCGCAGACGGCGGAGAGCGGGCAGCCCACCCACCGCCGCCGTCGCCGCCTCCGGCATTTGTCGGATGAAGCGGCGTCTCCCATCTCGCCCGTCGCGCCGGCGAAGGCCGCCCCGAGCCGTCCGGCGGACCACCAACCGGCCGCCGACCGGCCAGCCTGATTTGCATCCCAGGCGCTGCTCTCGGGATGAGCCGCTGCCTGACGACGGAGTCGGAGTCGGAGCGGAGGCGGAGACAAGCCGAAGAAAAACCGGCTAGGGCCAAGCGGAGCTGAGAGGAGTTGAGCGGAGCCAAGCGGCGCCCAGAGGACCCGCCGGAGCACAGGCCACCGGCGACACCGCAGCCAGACACCGCAGTGTCTGGAGAACGGCGGGGGGGGGGGGGGAGGGGCATGGGCATGGCCCCTCACTTTTCGGCCAACTTTTGTGCTCAAATATTTGTTTTTGCTTGGTGAGAAAAGTTGTTGATGGCAAAAAGTTCGCCAAGACGAGAAGAGCCCAAATCTGCAAAGAAATCTTCCATAGGTGGGTTGGGTTTCTCTCAAAACGAGATCAAAGATTCACTAGCCGCCTCACTTTTCGTGACGTTCCTACGTGCCTGCGCCGGAGTCTAGCGGGGCCGAGAGGCGCGGCGCCCATACGAGCCGTCAGAGCCGGACGGGAACGAACGGAGCCGGTCAGTTCTCAGCAAAAGGCCCGTTTGCCGGCGGCGGCGGCAGACGGGATACATTATTCACGTCCGTCAAGCCACCGACAGCCGTCGATGCAAGCGACACACCGTACGATCGGCTCTCCGAACTCTGAAGCCGCTCCGATCGGGCGGGCGGCCAGTTCCGAGAGCCGGTCGTCTCTGAGACGGCACTCGGTCTGATTAGAGTGCCGTCTACTGAGTGTCCGGAGAGTTCCGGGGCGGAGTGTCCGGAGAGTTCCGGGGCGGAGTGTCCGGAGAGTTCCGGGGCGGAGTGTCTGGAGAGTTCCGGGGCGGAGTGTCCGGAGAGTTCCAGGGCGGAGTGTCCGGAGAGTTCCAGGGCGGAGTGTCCAGAGAGTTCCAGGGCGGAGTGTCTGGAGAGTTCCAGGGCGCAGTGTCTGGAGAGTTCCGGGGCGGAGTGTCTGGAGAGTTCCGGGGCGAAGTGTCCGGAGAGTTCCAGGGCGGAGTGTCTGGAGAGTTCCAGGGCGGAGTGTCCGGAGAGTTCCGGGGCGGAGTGAGTGTCTGGAGAGTTCCGGGGCGGAGTGTCCGGAGAGTTCCGGGGCGGAGTGTCCGGAGAGTTTCGGGGCGGAGTGTCCGGAGAGTTCCAGGGCGGAGTGTCCGGAGAGTTCCGGGGCGGATTGTCCGGAGAGTTCCGGGGCGGAGTGTCTGGAGAGTTCCGGGGTAGAGTGTCCGGAGAGTTCCAGGGCGGAGTGTCCGGAGAGTTCGGGGGCGGAGTGTCCGGAGAGTTCCGGGGCGGAGTGTCCGGAGAGTTCCGGGGCGGAGTGTCCGGATAATTCCAGGGCGGAGTGTCCGGAGAGTTCCAGGGCGGAGTGTCCGAATTCCGGAGCGGAGTGTCCGAGTTCCGGAGCGGAGTGTCCGGAGAGTTCCGGGCGGAGTGTCTGGAGAGTTCCAGGGCGGAGTGTCTGGAGAGTTCCAGGGCGGAATGTCTGGAGAGTTCCAGGGCGGAGTGTCCGAGTTCCGGAGCGGAGTGTCCGAGTTCCGGGGCAGATTGCAGTGCGCGGAGTGTCCGGGTTTCAGTGCGGATTGCAATCCGGTACCAGCTGGATTATGATTGCTGATCCGGGTAACGCAGTAACTGGTCCTGACCAGGCTCAACATGGTCTGCGCTTGGGAAGATAAGAAACTCACCCAACATCACGTCTAGTCAAAGTGTCTGTCGCATATCAATGAGATGGGTGGAAGATCCTGCACTGGCGCTGCAGGGAAGTCACTAACCCCACGCCCCGACTCTTATCCAAGTCCTTTGTGTTCTATGTCCATCACCAATAGCGACTCCGCAGACAGAGCAGCCTTCTCTCAGGCCGCCGCCATCGCCGCTGCCGCCGCTACCTTCGCTTCCACAAACCTCGGCGTACCCGACACCAGTCCGAGGGCGGTGCCAAGCTGTCGACCGATCATTATTCGTGCCGGGGAAGCGCCTGCCGCACACAGCAACACGCTGCATTCCTGCCTCGCTGAGCGGTACTCTCCAGTCTCCTGCGTCCCCGGCAGCCGCGGCCGGGAGGCGCGTTCTTGCCTCAACTGTTGTCATTGCTTCGCATGCCGCTGCCCCACCGCTGACACTCTATGGGTACGCCACTACCCAGCCCAGCAGCAACATAAGCGCGCCATTGCCGCACACTCCCGCTGCCTGCGCACGCCACTGCCCCTGCCTGGCGTTACCTGGGTTCGTTTGTGCCCCATCCTCACCGCAGCCTCGACACGCCCCTGCCCTATCGTTCCCACAGCCTGTACGCGCCTCTGCCCCTCCCCAGCCGCCGCCTGAGCGCGCCTTTAGCCCAGTTCGGCAGGCTGCGAGCGTCGGCCGGCGGCGCGGCGCGGCGCGGCGGCGGCCCCGCCCTTCAGGCCGAGTGACGGTCGGTTTTTGTCGGCCGCCGACCTCGGCCGGCGCGCAATCAACAGCCGACCGCCGTTTTTACTCGAGAGCGCCGCCCGCCTGGCGGGCGCGCCACCAAAAAAAACGGCGCCAACGCGGCGTGACGCGGCGCATCACTCGCGCGCGTGCCCTACCGTGCCTACTGCCGAGCCCTGTCCCGCCACGTCGCGGCGCGCCATACCCGCTGTGCCGTGGCACGGCAGGGCCGAGACGGGCGGCCAACCCGCTCCCGATGAAGACCGCTTCGTGGAACGCTCCGAAATAGCTCTTGGCTGGACCGCGCGGCGTGTGGCGGGCGGGCGAGCGGCGAGGCTCGGCGGCTGGCCTTAGCTGGTGGGCCGGTCGCGCCACGCCGCGACTCCGGGCGGCCGTGCCGTGTGCAGCAGTGCAGTATCGATCGGCAGAGCAGCCGCCGCCGCCGTGACCGGCCGATAACCTATGCCGAAGACCGACCACGAGCCTTCGACTAGGACATGAAGTCGACGGTAGTCGACATAAGTTGAAGTCTGAGATATCTCCACAATCTCCAGGATATTGGCGGTTCATGAAAGACGAGAAGGGACGCAGTTGAGTTTGTCATCGCTTCAGCCGCCGCGTCGTTCGCTCATGTCAAGGCCATATAACCAGGTAAAGACACGAGCCATTTGACCTTGAACTCGGCAGACCGCCGGATGACGCCGCTGGCGGGACCCGGCTCTTTTGTCGGCGCCGCGCTCAAGCGGATGGCTGTAACTCGTAAACGACAAAAAAATACCACCCTATGGAGGCCTATTTTCGGAATCAGCGCATCGAGGAGACCCTGTATGCAAAATTTGGGGCAAATCGAGACACCTCGGAGTATCACACTGCCAGTGTGATATCTGAATAATCTGATGCTGCTAACTTGACGAACGTCAGCCATCGAAACCCGCACGCAACACGCCACCAACAGACTGTTCAACATCCACTATTGCGCTATTGCTAGCTGAAATCTTGCAATTTGATTGGTGCAGCGCTCTGCCGCCAGTGACGTCAAATCACGTTTTGTGAGCACCGACGAGGCGACCTATATGGCGCTCAAGCGGTGTCACCCCCTGGCTCATGTGAGCCCACCCTCCGCCGGCGCGCGCGCACGCCGCTGCCAGGACAGGTCGTTGTCCGTATCGATCGCGCCGCGCTTCAAGTTCACAGCCCTCCAAGTTCAGCGCGCGGCCGGCGCCGGTCCGCCGCCGGTCGGCCGCCCCCGACCCGCCTGCCGGCTCCGCCCCGCCCAGTGTCTCGACGCGCCGGATCGACCGCCCCGGCGGCGGCGGCACGCACACGCACACGGCGTCGCGACACCCGGAAACGGCGGCGGCGGCGCGGCGGATCAATACGGCGGCCGGCTGCAACGGCTCTGTGGTGACGTCACGCGTCGGCTGACCTCCCGCCGCCGCCGCCGCCGCCGCCGGGGGTTGCTGCCCCCGCCAGACGGCGCGCCACCGCGCCACAATGGCCGCCGCGCCGCTTGGCACGCTGCCAGCGCGCGGCGGCGGCGGGCGGGGCGGAGCGGTCGGCGCAGAGGGAGGGGTGGGGACTGGGGAGCAGTGGGCGGTGGATGCAGGCGTATCGACCGGTGGGAGGGGCATTGGTCATGAGAGTTGTGGAGTAGTGTTGCCGTCGCTGGCGTATTGGTACGATGAGGGTTCCATTGCAAGGCGTTGACGTTGTGAAAACGATATCTGCAGGGGCGCAGGGACTATGTTGAAGTTGGGGGGGGGGGGGGGGGGGGGGGCGGAGGCATTCTGAAGTCGATTCTTTCCATGCAACGCCCATAGGCGTAATGTTAAAATCAAAAATGTGGGGGCGGCTGCCCCCCCCCCCCCCTGTTCCTACGCCTATGGATATATATGTTTGCCATATGTCATTCGGACCGTCTGGTGAAGCAAAAATGGACCACATTTGATTTTACAGCCATGTGCGCACATGAGAAAACAGCACATACCACGGGCCTGGCTTCTGTCCCTTACAACAGAGAAGAGAACAAACCTTTTTTCTTGCTAGAGTTTCCACATACAATGTACAAAAATAAGTCCATGATGTCATCGAAAATGTGAATAATGGAATAGTCCTAGCGTTGGAGTCCACTGGTACCTTGGACAGATACCCATTTGGGTGTCCGTTGTTGTGTCTAACAGGGTCAAAAGCAAGGGTCTACCAATTATTTTCACCTTCTGATACTCGCAGAGGAACAACAGGGAATGAATGACCCGTCGACCAAAAATAGCGTTGCAACCGTTCCACGAAAGCGGCTGGCTGTCGTAGCTAGCCGCTCCTCGGACCCTGAGTTGATCGATCGGAGGTCAGTGGCGGTCCTGACCGGCCCGAGTCGTGGTGACCGGCGCTGCTGTGACCGCCCGGGTACGGGTCCTGACCGGCCCGGGTACGGGTCCTGACCGTCCCGAGTAGAGGTGACCGGCGCTGCTGTGACCGGCCCGGGTACGGGTCCTGACCGTCCCGAGTCGAGGTGACCGGTGCTGCTGTGACCGGCCCGGGTACGGGTCCTGACCGGGCCGAGTCGTGGTGACCGGCGCTGCTGTGACCGCCCGGGTACGGGTCCTGACCGGCCCGGGTACGGGTCCTGACCGGCCCGAGTCGTGGTGACCGGCGCTGCTGTGACCGCCCGGGTACGGGTCCTGATCGGCCCGGGTACGGGTCCTGACCGGCCCGAGTCGTGGTGACCGGCGCTGCTGTGACCGCCCGGGCACGGGTCCTGACCGGCCCGAGTCGAGATGACCGGCGCTGCTGTGACCGCCGCTGGCGGGGTACGGCCAGGAGGCAGGTCGGCAGCTCCCCAACTCATACGTCAACACACAAATCCAACTAGCGGTCACGACGATCCCAGCGATCACATGGGCTGAACCAGTGTAGCAAAACAGTGGCGGCGGAAGCTATTTTCGGGTGGGGGCAAAGAAACCCAGGGGCCCCTTCGGCCAAAGGGCCCTCACGGTCAAAGGGTCCCCCGCCCCCCCCCCCCTAAAACCATGTGCGAAATGGTATCTCCTCGGATTTAGGCCACTATATTTTGCAGGGCCCCTAAATGGTCGCAAAACAACGTCGGACAGGCCCATGTTGAAGTTTCAGGCCTTCCGAGGACCCCTCAGACCTACCGAGGGCCCCCGCAGGCCTACCGATGGCCCCTTCAGGCCAACTGAGGGCCTTCTGTCAGCTTTAGAGGGTCCCCTCAGGCTGGCTGGGGGCACCTCGGGGCCCTCGGTCATTTTCTTGGAGGGCCCCTCTTACAAATTATGGGGGGGGGGGCAAAATCATGTTTGCCCCCCAACTTCTTGAGTGGGGGACAGCTGCCCCCCTCTTCCGCCACTCCTGCATGTGCTGGAGAACCAGTGTAGCTGAAAAGCCGTACCGACTTTGGTATAGGATGGATGGATGGATGGCACACGCACACGCGCACACACACACACACACACACACACACACACACACACACACACACACACACACGCACGCACGCGCGCGCGCGCACGCGCACGCGCACGCGCACACGCACACGCACACGCACACGCACACGCACACGCACACGCACACGCACACGCACACGCACACGCACACGCACACGCACACGCACACACACACACACACACACACACACACACACACACACACACACACACACACACACACACACACACACACACACACACACACACACATGGAGGGTCCTCCCGCCGAGATGCGGCCAGAATAGTACTCGGGTGCGAGGTGGGAACCGGAGCCATCGGCGCAGCTGGCAGACGTCTCGGCAGTCACTCAAACCGACTGTGTGGCCCACATTCCAACCGAATTTGGCGAGAGCACGGGCGACTTTTTACGCGGCCGCATCGCGGCCGGAATTACGCGGATTGGCGGAAAGGAACGCGACGCGCCTGATGATAATACTCCCGCATGACCGACGTCCTGGCCGTAAGATGTGTCATATGAGCCGGCTGTTTCGGTAATGATTCCAACGAGCATGAGTAATCTACTTGTGGCGACATAAAGTCGGCCATATGATTGTCTGGTCGGTGAGTACTGACATGAAATGGACATAGCATCACCAACCCTTCGCTTGCAAGCAGCCGAGCAGAACCGACACCCACCCATCATCGACACACAGCCAGCCCTATTGAAATAGCAATGCCGTCCGCCACTGCGGCAGCGCATTGCTACCAGGGTGCGATATCCCGTGTGCAGCACATATACAGGCTGCAGACAGTGTGCACTGTGCACCGTGCGGCACGGCTGCAGCACCGCTCGCCATGTTTGGCGGCTGTTCCACGAAGGACGGGCAGCAGCCTGCCGACAACCGGACAGACTAACAGATGGACACACGTGACCGGCCGACAACTGGACAGGCTAACAGATGGACACACGGCCAGACAGCACACGCGACCGGCCGAGCTGCCGCAGCCAGCGGCCGCCGCGGCGCTGCAACCACACAACCTGAGCTGTATTGATCTCGTCCGTGATCCGTCTCCGGCTGTGCAGGCAGCCTCTGCAGAACATGCGCGGACATACACCGCCGCAGCCGGAGCGGCAGCGCCCACTCTTGCTGACAAGGTCGGCCGGGCGGCGGATCACGAGGGATGGGGTAAGCTGCCCCGGCTCCGGCTTGTCTCCTAGTGGTCGCAGAGGGGCAGCAGAGCCGGTTCTGACCCGGCAATGACGCCCGTTTCCAAATGTAGATGAATAAAATGTGTTCAGCTTGGCGTATATTTTACATGCGGACGAATGAACAGTATAGGTCCCCTTACATGTTCTTTTCCGGGTTCATATAAACCGGCTTTTCATAAATTTGTCTAGCCAACATTACCGGAAGTCATTCCTTTCTCAGAATCGGTTTGAGGCCGTCCGGATGGATCAAGAAAACAGACAACAGGGCCATGCTGTTGGCCATATAAACAGAGCTCCACTGTGGCGCAGGCAACTGAGAAAGCAGGCAATAAGGGCAAGGCAAATACCGTATAGCATCCGAGGCAAGGGCCTACATACCATCCGAGGTACGCCGGACAAACATACTGAATGCCGGGGAACATTATACAATGAATACAATCCGCACCGTAGGCGTGCTAATTACATGCTTATTTATGACACCATTATTCACCAAGATCGCTAATGGTAACATCTTCTACGCCAGGTGGAGGTCGGGAATTAACAGTGACAGCAAGGGCCATTTAATTGCCACCATTTAACATTGTAGAAGCAGGCACCAATAAAGCTTTCAATGGTTGAGAGCGGTGTCATTAGAAATAACAAGATCACAAAAAGGTAGGCGGTGCGCATCGGTCCGTATGTTTAAATGCTGTAATGCCATATGCTTCGATTGGACACGATTAGGCAAGTAATCATGAATTAATGCTGATGCATGCCAGACTGGTTATTGATTCACCTTTTTTGGAAGGATTCAATCACGGTTAATTTTGGAATATGAATGATTCAGTCACCAAGGTCGGCCGTGGATTCATGGATATCCATTTTGAGAAATGATTCTTTCCGATTCAAAGAATATTTTTTTAAAATCAAATCACGTTTGAATCACCATTGAAATAGCATTGCACAGTCTTTTTGATTCAATCAGCCTTGTTTCTATGCGGGTTTTGATTCAATCATGATTCATGAATCACAAAATCCAGTGGTGAATCGATTCTTCTTTGATTCAAGGGATTTTGATTGAACGATTCCAATCGATTCAATCAGAGTCGAATCAATAACCAGTCTGATACATGCTTGCAATATTTTGAGTCCAGTGTTTTGTAACGGTTACAGGCCACAGCACCGAACGGATCGATTGATGTACAGTCTGTCCTTTCGGTCCGTCATGTCCCGTTTCTAGATAAACACTATCTGATAAAGAATGCAAAAGATGAAGAAGACCGATCGCGATCTGGTTCACCGACGGTGCATATCGACGTTGAAACTTGCATTCAACATAAAGAATAACTTTCGACAGGAAAATATATAATTCCAGTTTACGGATTTCAATATTAATGTCAAAAATACAACATTGCACAAAACCTGCCATCATTACAGGCACGACATACATGCATACATGTAATATACATGTATACACTATACATGCAATACAATAAAAAGGCAGCTAGCCATAAGACAGGCGAAGCCGACTCACCTGTTTCCGCTTCAGAGTCAAGTCGAACTTGTTCTTGAACTCTTTGATGAACAGCGTCTCCTTGACCTCCATGTCGGGCTGGCCGGGATACAAGAGCAGGTAGCTTCTCCACTTGGAGCTGTCGAAGCCCCAGTGTACTGTCCTCGTTTCTCGGTTTTCGTGCGTGTGGGACGCGAACTTGATGGGCGCGAACAGGCCGTGGCACTCCTTGCATTCGATGCAGGGCGCCGGAGGCGATGTGTAAAGTTCGAGTCGCAGCGTCCCCCGGCACTTGCCAAAGCATTTGTGATGGACGTCCATCCGCTGCTTCGGGCTACCCAAGTCATATTCCGATTTGAGAAGCTGCGGCGCGCTCGCGTTGAGTAGTTCACTGCACAGTCGCTCGGCGTCTGTTTTAGTGATAAGTCCGCACTGCGAAGCGCTCGGCGGCAAGATGCCGCTCTTTTTCAGAACATCAAGTTGCTCCTTGCTGCATGTTGAACAGAAGATGTGCAACTCATCGCAAACACCATGGATTTGTGAAATGCTGACTCCACGCAGCACGGAGTTGAGCACTTGAGGGAGACAAAGTCGTTTTTCGCCGCCTACAGGAAAGCAAGAAATAGTCTCTCCTTCCAACCAGGTCTCGCTAACCTCACCCCATGCCTGGTCAGGGGCGGAGAGGATAGGCGGCGGAAAGGGGATACGCGGGGGAGACGGGCTGCACTCCCTTGGGGAATCACTGTCACTGCTCGCCTGTTTCAGTTTAGCCCCCCACGCATCCGGCGAGAGTTCACAAATACGCTTCTCTGAAGCCGCCTTGGGCACATTTACAACAGTGGCCGGTTTCGATGAAATGATTGTTGCATTAGACTTCACGCAATCGTCGTCACTAGCACTAGTAATCACCTCACGCTTGAAATGAGTAAACTCACGTGGTCCGGATAGGCTGTCCATAGCTGAAGAACGGAAGCTTTTCAGAACTCTTTTAATGTGCGGGCTGTATTGGTCCGGCTGAAGAGAATACCGCCCGTTTACCGTTTCCATCATCACGAATTCACCGAAGCTGGCTTTACCACGTCCGGAGGTAAAGCCGGAGGTCCGGAGAGCGGAAGCTGAAGCCGGCAATCCGTCTTGACACGTATCTCTTCAAGTCATTTCTGTACAGAGTGTCCCTAATCGAACTGCCATACCCACAATGTTCACCACTGCTGCGACCACAACTATCTTCCACAACACCCTCACGCGAAGTGCCGGCCGGTTCACCAAACGTGCAGACAGGACCCCACACTCTACAGCCGCGCCGCCGATGGTCGCCGGCAACCGACGCGACTGGCAAACTTTAGCCAGCTGACGGCGCCGTTGCCATGACGTTGGCTGCCAGCTAGCGGCGAAGTTCGGAACTTCTATTGGAACAAAGGTTTTGTCGAGTTTTCAGGCATTATGTGATGTCTGTGATTCCCAAGCTAAAATATCGGATATGAAAAGCGGTTATGTGTCATCAATAAACATAAGAAAAGGGAACAAGTGCAAAATATTTATCTTCTTTGGTCACGCTGGCTTTAGAGCCGGTCTGAGGCGGCGGCTCCAGTGGCGCAATCGGTTAGCGCACGGTACTTATACGACAGTACTGAGTTATGCCGGGGTTGTGAGTTCGAGCCTCACCTGGAGCACGCGTTTTTCTGCACGCAATCACACTCGTTACCTGTTTCTACACTCGATCTGCACTTTTACCTCCAATTTTCTACCCCACCTACACTTTGTTTCCATATTTGAGATACATACTGACACAGCGATGGTTCGAATCCCGTAAACCGCCAGTGTTTTCCCTTCTTGAATGGAACATTGTTACTTTCATAAATTAAATGGCACATCAAAATAATTACAAAATACAAATCTTAGAAGCTGACGTGGGTGGAGTTCAGAAATGGATCCCACGATCTGATCCCAGGATCCAGATCCCAGATGAGATCCACTGAGATCATGGATCCTCTTTGAAGATTTGTTTGAAATCCGCGGGAATTCGAGTTTTGTCGAGGGATCTACAGAGTTGAGGGTTCCAAGACCCGTCCTACCTATACCAAATTAGATCGACAAATCTACCGGATCCATGCTAAAAGCCCCCAAAAATGTACAAATTACTTGTAAGAGTATAGGTATTTTACCATTTGCTTTCAATATACTCGATCAGAGGCCAATTTCACAAAGCAAAAAAGTTTGTAATTACAAAGAATTTCTTTGTTATTATAAATAATTTTTACACGTTTGTAGCTTGGATTTCACAAAACCCTAGGGCAGTAAATCTCAATTTACTACTTACAAACTAGTTTACAAATATATTGTTTGTAAAAATGTTTACAATTGCACATGTTCTATTTATCAAAGGTTGACGGAAGTGAGGAAATGTTTGCAATTACAAACTTGTAATTCCAGTGGGTCAGGGGTTCTAAATTTCAGAAACTGCATTGATAGTTGACATTGTTTGACTGTTCAGGTTATTTTCTTGGTGAGGTTGTTACGTTGCCGAGGTTGTTAGGGTAATCGTTTAGTTACACATAGGTATAGCTGCCCCAAAAAAGTTATTTCCCGAGAGATTCGAGCAGGGATCTCCAGCTTTGAAGTCGTCACCGTGCACCTTACCGATTGCGCTGTGAGGGGCGCCTCCGCGCGGAGAAACCGCATGGCGATATAAATGCAGCGGTCAACGATGTCTTGTGCAATGTGCAGTGAACCTTCACACTTGACGACGTAGGAAATCGGCTAGGTTAGGTGAAAAAATGGTCGAGAAATTCAACGATCTTTCTTTTAAGAGTAGTTCTGTTGTTATGCTCCGCCACCCGGCGAATGGCCAAATTCTGTTTACTATAATTGCTTACCAAGATGTATTTTTACGATCAGAGTTTGCATTCCGATGAAATGTTAATTAAAAAATAATTATCCCTATAACTAATTTTATTTTGAATATAAAAAACACAAATGTAAATATTTGTTAAATTAATTTGTTAAAGGGAAATAATGACCTTTTTCCACAAAAATGGAGTTAGCACTTGAAATCGCCAGACGAGACCAAAATATATTGTAAATTCATCACATTTTGCATGAAAACTTTCCTACCGAAAGATATTTCAAGTTAAAGTTGATAAGCGTTCCACACTTTTAACGACCGGTACTTGCAAGTACTTTTGGTCCTCATCAAACTGCGGGCTTTTTCCGTATTGTTTGTTTACGCAATGGAGTGGAAAATATATTGTGCGTTCTGCTTGTTGTGATTATATGCCCGGCGATCTTCTAAAACTAACAGCGATTGGAAAAAAGTGGCAATAAAATCGGAAGCTCATCGATGCACATCAACGGCGGCATAGTTAGTGGTTGCGACCCTCAATTTTTGAAAATCGATTCATTTGTTTTCAACATTAGGAGTATTGTATAATTTGTATGTGGCTGTATATAACACTATGCTGTATATTATCATGAAAAATTATAATTTTCCCCAAAAAAACTAACAAACAATAACACAAAACTGGCAATTAAATCGGAAGCTCATCGATGCACATCGACGGCGACCTATTTAGCGTCGGCGATTTGTTTACAAAGTCATTGTCATGCTTCTCGGCGCACTTAACCATTGTGGCGAGTTGTTCCTGATTAGTATACCCAAGTCCCGTAGCAGGCTTTGTTAATGACGTCACTGGTGTCATTCTTGTGTAGTATTGCAAAATATATCTGATTTTGAGTTGAAAGCTAATTAAAGACTTATTCAAATTATTTTTTTAAGTTTGAATTTTCTTGTTAATCATTATTAAAGGTATTTTATCACTGTATTTCATAGTAGTTGACACTTCAGAAACTTGTGACGTAATAATATTGTATCCAATATGCATTTCCCTCACCTTTTGCTATTGTGGCGCAGTGCCGAGTGCTTTGCGAATACTAGCTTGCCTGGGGTTCAATTCATTCCGCCCTTATTTTATTCGAGTTGGTATAGTTTGCATGTTGTTGTTATTCATGACTTATACCGATAGTCATGCATCACGGATGCTTCACGGATTGCTTCGCGGATCAGAGCGCTGCTCGAACGCACGCTAGTAGCGCTTTCGTTCTCCATGGCAACCAGGCGTGAGCCAATGAAAAGTCAGAAGGTATTCCCTTTCTGGCTTTTGATTGGCTGACGCCTGGTTGTCATGGAGAACGAAAGCGCTACTAGCGCTATTAGCGTGTGTCCGAGCAGCGCTCAGTTTGATCGGAAACGTCACAGAGCCTCCAAAAATGTCGCACTCGATGTAAACAATGGTAGGGAAGGACGAATTTGTCAATGACCTTCATTTAAAATAATTTTAGAACCATAACGGTAGCCTAAGAAATTGTTGCTAACAAAATCAAAAGGTCATTATTTCCCTTTAACAATCAAATTATTTGTCATTAGCATCAATTGTAATACAAACGTTCTTAATTGCAAGGTTTCTGCTGTATTAACATTTGTGTTTACAATTTTCTTTACAATCGGTAATTCAGAGGTGGTGAATGTTTGTGAAATGACTTTTTGTGAGGTTTGCAACATTTGCTTGCGTTTGTAATCGCAAACATGTGTAATTACTAACTTCTTTGGGAAATAGGCCTACGAGGCCTATTTCACAAAGAAGTTAGTAATCAGGGGCGGATCCTGGGGTGGCCGCAGCGGTCGCGCCCCCCCCCCCCCCCCCCCCCAGAAGGGCGCCCCACGGGCTGTCTGTTGCCGGGCGTCGCCAGGCGCCCGGCGATGGACAGCCCGTGAGCACGCATCGTCCCTATGGACCGCTTGGACGCCCTGTTGAAAGTAACTTACCGAGTATCAGGTCATACAGGTCATGACCTGGTCATTTTGACCCGAGGCGCCCTTACGGCCAGTGACGGCGCCCTTGCGGCCAGTGACGGCGCCCTTACGGCCAGTGACGGCGCCCTTACGGCCATTGACGGCGCCCTTACGGCCATTGACGGCGCCCTTTCGGCCAGTGACGGCGCCCTTTCGGCTAGTGACGGCGCCCTTTCGGTCAGTGACGGCGCCCTTTCTTTGGAAGGCGCCCCTAAATTGGCCTGCGGCTGCGGCCACCCCTCCTAAAATATCCTGAATCCGCCCTTGTTAGTAATTACACATGTTTGCGATTACAAACGCAATAAAATATTGCAAACCTCACAAAAAGACATTTCACAAATATTCACCACCTCTGAATTACCGATTGTAAAGGAAATTGTAAACACAAATGTTAGTACAGCAGAAACCTTGCAATCAAGAACGTATGTATTAAAATTGATGCTAATGACAAATTATTTGATTTTTAACAAATTAGTTTAACAAATATTTACATTGTGGTTTATTTTTTATTCAAAATAAAATTAATTATAGGGATAATTATCTTTTAATTAACATTTCATCGGAATGCAAACTCTGATCGTAAAAATACATCTTGGTAAGCAATTAGAGTAAACAGAATTTGGCCATTCACCGGGTGGCGGAGCATAACACTACTCTTAAAAGAAAGATCGTTGCATTTCTCGACCATTTTTTCACCTAACCTAGCCGATTTCCTACGTCGTGAAGTGTGAAGGTTCACTGCACATTGCACAAGACATCGTTGACCGCTGCATTTATATCGCCATGCGGTTTATCCGCGCGGAGGCGCCCCTCACAGCGCAATCGGTAAGGTGCACTGTGACGACTTCAAAGCTGGAGATCCCTGCTCGAATCTCTCGGGAGACGGAAAATAACTTGTTTTGGGCAGCTATACCAGGGGCGGATCCAGGATTTTCTAAGTCAGGGGGCTTCAGGCCTGAGGGCGGCATATTTCCTCGGTGACGGGGGCGGCATGGTGCCTTCCGAGGGCGGCATAATGCGTTATGAGGGCGGCAAGATGTCTTCTGAGGGTCGCCAGGGTCCTCCCTTGCGTGCTACGATGCTGTTGGTAGACGCAAGGGCGCCCTGGCGGCCTCCCGAAAACGCTACGGCGCCTTCGGCGCCGGCAAATCCTATAAAAAATGGCGCCGTTTTCTAAGGCTCAGTGGCGGATCCCCCTGGATCCGCCACTGAGCTATACCTATGTGTAACTAAACGATTACCCTAACAACCTCTGAACAACCTGAAATAGGCCTCTGCTGATCTTTTAATTCATGAATCGTGATTAAATCAAAACCCGCATCAAATCAAGGCTGATTGAATCAAAAGATTTAAAAATTCTTAACGATTCAAGTACACTGGTAAATTGAGCAAATACATGCAGCCCCAGTGGCTACATTCCTTTATACTGAAATAGTATTACTGGAACAATGTTTTAATGATCATATATATGTATGTTTCCATTTGTATTGATTTGACACAAATTCACCACATATATGTAAATGTTGAATCAAACGTGAATCGATTAAAAAAAATGATTCTTTGAATCGGAAAGAATAAATTCTCAAAATGTTATCCGTGAATCGAACGGTGATTGAATCATTCAGATTCAAAAATGAATCATGATTGAATCGTTCCAAAAAGTTATATCAATAACCAGTCTGGATATTATTCATCGGCTTTTTTTTGCGTGCGCTGTAAAACACGTATTTAACCCCCGCCCCGTGCCGGTGCTCGGCGCCACCTTCGTCGTGCCGGGGGGGGGGGGGGGGGGCGTTCAGACACCCCCTCGAACTCGGCTCCTATGGAACGTAGACAAAAAACGAAGAAAAACGTTTCGACAGCTCCGAGCTCGTCAAAAATCATTTTGAATCTATTTCGGTCATTTTTTTACTCAGGTCAATATTGAGGTCACCAGATGTCATCAAAGGTCAGATTTTCGAGTTTTAGGACTTCGCTTCGAACACCCCCAATATCTCGGAAACTATGATAATTGATAGCTAGGAACAAAACAAAATCGAAAGCCCTTGCAAAATGTAACCCCAATTGGTGTCCTAAAATTTCAGCTCAGGTCAATAGTTTAGGCTCTAGAGGTCATCAAAGGTAAAAAAGGCTATTTTTTAACAAAACAGTTTTTCGCAAATAGCTTTTTACCTAATAAAGATGAGGCAATACTTTTGACGCCATCGTGTTTGTCTCATCGTCAAGGCGCTTCTAATCATATTCCTGATGACCAGGTCAGGTCAAATAAAAAAATTGCATCAGGTCAAGGTCAAGTGGTGACCCAAGTAGGTAATGTTGCATATTGGGAGACGTTGTCTCGACGAGATAAACACATTGATGCCAGTTTCACTTCTCGATCTTCATTCTGTAGAGGGTTATTGGCAAACACGTGTTGGTGACCTCGGATGACCGGCTGACTTTTTTTTTATAATAAATTTAGTCCGAATGTTTTTGAATGGATGGATTTCCGAGGCCAGGTCCCACGCTAAGCATAGCTTGTTGCGCAGGCCCTGGCCCCACCACCCGATCAAGCAATTATTGGCGTCCGGCAGAATTTAGAAGCGAAAGTTGTACGTGCCCGACATACTTGGACACGGACCGCCCCGCCCTCTGACGTCACCTGACCTTGAGTGCGACCGCTGCCACCGGCCACAGGCCATCCCAGTCAGGGGCAAATAGCGAGCGCCGAAGCGACTCGAACCCGGGCTGTCACTACTGGGTGAGATCAGAAGTCGGCGCTCTTTCCAACTGAGCTACAGGCAGGCACTTAGCCAGGATTTCGTCCAGGGAGGGGCGGCGCCTCGA
Source organism: Chirona hameri (assembly GCA_036785665.1). Lineage (NCBI taxonomy): Eukaryota > Metazoa > Arthropoda > Thecostraca > Balanomorpha > Balanidae > Chirona > Chirona hameri. Next base: position 36,035 of record JAXIVJ010010204.1, read on the forward strand.
AAGGGCCCCTTCCCGAGCGTTGAAAGGGCCCCTTCCCAAGCGTTGAAGGCCCCCCCCCAAAAAAAACGCATGAAAAGGCACGTTACAAGGCTGGAAAATGCAGTATGGCAGGTATGGCATGGGCCATACCAACGTTTAGGAGCTGGAGTTAGCAAACTGCCACATCAACTTTTGAACCAGCGACACGAATTTGGAATCAGCTATACTAATTTTGAATATTTTTGTTAAGCTCAAGACCTGGAAGTCTTAAACTAATTGAGCGCGGAGCGGCGCGAAAATTTTGTGTTTTATGCCCTGGGTTGCTTTCTCATCAATGCGTTCGCATTGCGTATGGTGCGGACCTCTAAAATTGCTATATTGTGCGTTTAAAAGTGCGGGGGAAAAGGTGCTAAAGTGAACTATTTTGCCCAATAATATAGGAAAGTAGCAACATAACACATAAATGCGCCGAGAAACTGACCGATTTTTTCCCTAACCCGCATATAATTGAATTTGTAGTTAAATTGCGCCGCGGAGCGGCGCGAAAATTTTGAGTGTTATTCCCTTTACAACTGTATTCTTACTGTTGAAAGGCCCAAGGTCCCTTCAGATCGTCTAGGGGCCCCTCTGACCTTTTCTACGCCCTTCCGACCTGTTCAGGGACTCATCTGGGATCCGCGAAGCGAAAAGACATGATGTGGGGTGGGTGATATATATAATACAAAGAGGGCTTACTAAACAGGAAAAAATAACGGATCTTTTGGGTATATTGTAGCACCCTGACGAAGGGTGTTACAATATACCCGAAAGCTCCGCTTTTAATATTTGTTTATTGTGGAGTAAGTCCTCTTTGTATTTAATCTTCATCTGGGATCTCTACGTGCTTTGACCCTTCCGGTCTCACCAGAGACTCCTCTGACCTTCCAAGAAGCCCCTCTTGTGTGTCAAGGGGCCCATTCGGCTGTTCAGAGGTCCTTCCGACCTGGCCAGGGACTGCACTGGCTGCTTTGTCGCCCTGCCGACATGCTCAGGGGCAGGGGCGGCGGATTGCGGGGGCGTAGGGTACCCAAAATCCCCCTCAAATGAAAATCCTGGGGAGGGGAAGGATCATGTTGCCCCCAGATTGAGCAGGCTAAAATATGGGGGGGGGGGCAAAACTACCCTTTGCCCTCCAGGATTTTCGACTGGGGGGAATTGTGGGTATCCTGCCCCCGCAATCCGCCGCCCCTGCTCAGGGGCCCCTCCGACCTGCCAAGGGGCCCCTCCAGTCTGGATAGGAACTCATCCGGCATGTTCAAGAGGCCTTCCGACCGGCCCAGGGACGCTTTCGGTTTAGCCAGGGGCCCCTCTGACTTGCCCAGGAGCCCCTCCGATCGGCCCAGCGACTCTTCTGGTCGGCCTGTGCTGGCTGCTTTGTCACCCTGCTGACATGCTCAAGGGGGCCCTCCGACCTGTCCTGGAGCCCCTCCGTGCTGGCCAGGGGCCAC
>JAXIVJ010010205.1:5000-10000 GCA_036785665.1 Chirona hameri
CCAGTGGCTAATCGCACACACGCATGGTGTACGCTGTCGAGGGATTGCTTCGTGCTGTTCAGCGCTCCGTCGTACACAATGGATGCGTAGTCTAACACGGATCTGACTAGAGCATGATACAGTCGTAAAAGCGTGGTCCTGTCAGCACCGTAAGACATGCGGGAAGTTACCTTCAGAATGTTCATACGCTGTGTGCATTTGTCCTTCAGTTGCGCGATATGGGGAACGTATGACAAGCGTCTGTCAAAGGTGACCCCAAGGAACTTCGCCTGATCCTTCACGGGGATACGTTGTCCGTAGAGGCGCAGAACAATGTCCGGACAATATCGCGTACGTCGGCAGAAGTGAAGACAAACAGACTTCCCCGTCGAGAACTTGAAGCCATTTAAAAGACTCCACCTGGCCAGACCGTCGATGCATATCTGCAGCTGCCTCTGAGCCGACACGGAAGTGGACGTCGACACCCAAATGGCGAAATCATCGACAAAAAGCGAGCGGTGGACTGTTGGTGGAAGAGAGTTGCAAATATCATTGATAAGAACTCCGAACATAGTCACACTTAAAACACTCCCCTGTGGAACTCCACTTCCCTGTGTAAAACTGTCGGATAACGATGTGCCCACTCTCACTCGAAAAGTACGTTCTTTGATGAAATTTGCAACTAAATGTCCCATGTGACCTCGGACTCCGGCGCCCCGTAGCTTACGTAGAATCGCATGGCGCCATGCGGTATCATAAGCCTTTTCAATGTCAAATAGCACGGCAAATGTGTGCTGCTTGCACGCGAATGACCGGCGAACCGCCGTGTCCATGGATACCAAGTGATCTGTGGTGCATCTGTTCTTCCTAAACCCGCACTGAACGCTGGAGAAGAAACCGATGCTCTCTAGGTACCACACCAACCTACGGTTTACTATGGTTTCCAAAAGCTTACATAGGCATGAGGTGAGTGCAATGGGTCTATAATGTAAAGGATCACCTCCGTCTTTGCCTTGTTTTAAAATTGGCACGACAATTGCCTCTCTCCATTTAGCCGGGAACTCGTGAGAGGTCCAGACGTGGTTATAAAACGCCAGCAAGGCGTGAAGTGATCGTGTGCTGAGCTTCTGGAGCATGTCTTTGGATTAGGTATCAAATCAGGTCCAGCAGCTGTGCTCCTCAGACGTCCTATGGCCCTTTCAAGCTCGTCAAAAGTAAGAAGGTCATTACAAGCCGGAGAGTCCGAGCATGAAAAGTCGATGGGTGATAACTCGCTCGCTCGCTTATGCCGGATGAAAGTCGGGTGAGTGGTGCCCAGCTTCCAGCGTTCGGCCCACTTCTCTCCTATGACGTTGGCTACTTCCAAGGGGTTGGAAATAGTGATGCTATTCGGCAGAATGAGAATTGGTGATTGTAATGGGGTGCCGCGACCAGAAATCCGACGCATGCGCCGCCAGACAGAGCCCAGGGGGGTGAACCGATTAATTGTGCTGATGTAAGTAGTCCAGGAAATGCGCTTGGCTTCTCGGACTGTTCTTCGCGCGAAAGCTCTCGCTTTGCGGAAGTGTATCAGGTTCTGGGTTGTGGGATGTCGTTCGAATGTTCTAAAATGACGTCGTCTCTCCCGGATCGCAAGGCGACATTCCTCGGACCACCATGGAACCGGGATGCGCTTCGGGAGAGGCGATGTCTTTGGGATGGACTTGGTTGCCGATACTATTATCGCAGCGCAGATCTGGTCGTTCATTGTGTCAGTCGATGAACCTGCAAAGTCAAAGTCTAAATTGCAGTCGGCTGCAAAACTCGTCCAGTCTGCCTTCCACAGATTCCACTGCGGTGTCCTCACCCCAGGGTGGGGTATGTCAGAGCACAGCCAGATGGGAAAGTGGTCACTACCACACGGCGTCATGTGGGTTCGCCACCGGAATCGATCGGCGACAGTTGCGGAACTGAGGGATAGATCTATCGCCGATGTTGATCCCGACGGCATAGTTATGTGTGTTGGGGAGCCGTTGTTCAGTAAGCATACATTGTTTCTGTGTATGATCTCCTCAAGGTGCCTGCCTCGCCTATTGGTGCGAGAGCAGCCCCATACGGTGCTGTAAGAGTTGAAGTCGCCAAGGACGAGAAAGTTGTTCGGGAGCTGCCGTATTAAATCCTGGAGTGAATCCGCAGGCAGGCTTCCACCGGGAGGGATGTAAAGTGAAACTATTGTGACCTTGAAGCGTTTGAAGTCCACTGTCGCTGCAGAAGCCTGGAGGTCGGTGCGCAGACGGTAAGAGTGCGAGGGGACGCTATAATGGACCATAAGTGCGGTACCTCCGTGTGCTATCGTGGCAGAAGGGAGATCGTATCGATACGATTTGTAGTGGTGCAGGTTGCATGAGTTTTCAGCTCTGAGCTTCGTCTCCTGCAAGGCTATCACAGCTGGCGTCTTGGCCGCTGCCAATGCCTGGAGATCGGCGTGGTTGGCTCTGAAGCCACGCAAGTTCCACTGCAATACGGAAGTCATAGCTAAGAGGGAGAGATAAAAGGTTAAAACTTGACTAGACTTATACATTGTCATTGCTGTTGCTGTAAGAGGAGCGCCTCTCAGGGATTCTCTCTCTGGAGGCAGAGCTCTCAGGCCACCGACCAGATCTCTGCGCGGAGCGCGAGCGAACGGCTGCGTCACCTAGCCTCGACAGTTCCGACGGCGACTGAACTGGGGAAAAGAAACCCAGAGGGGACACTGAGCCGAATCGTCCACTGGTGGGCGTTGGCGGTGGGGGGCAGCGCGGGTGGACGCATCAGGGATGAGCTATCCCCTGACCAGCTTATCCGCTGTCTGCCACGGTCTTGGCTAGACGGTGTGGTGACAGGGCTTTCCTGGTGGTTTCCCGCCGTCGGCGTGACTGGTCTGTCCGGAGGTCCTATGTGGATCTGGAGCGTCGATCTGGCTACTTCTCCCGTGGCTCCTGATCCGTGTATTGGCACGGATGAGAGGACGTCAGCGTCTATAGCCTCCATTCCGGCGTCAGCAGACCGCCCCTGCGCAACAGAGATCGACGTCGAGTCGCGATCGGAAGCGACACGTGCGCGCTTGGTGGTTGTTGGTGTCTCCGGGGGATGGGAGGAGGCATCGCTCGTCTCGACTGACCGGGGGAGGGTCGGTCTCGACACAGGTGGTTGAGCGGGAGAGTCCTCCCGGGGCCGTTTACAAGATGGTTCAGTGGACATTCCTCCTGTGTCGCCTTCCTCGGCGGTGATGATATCCCCGGAGATATCTACCTCAAGTAGAGGCACAAGCTGCTCAGCAAACAGGTCCGTCTGTACATGCTTGGTTGCTGTGTTTTGGATGTTGCATTGGACACCAAAGTCTCTTGTTTGTGTGACTGTGGTTTTGAGCGACTGTGCGGGGCTGTTGTAACAGCTCAGGAGAGCAAAGAACTGCTGCAAAGATAGCTCCATGCAGTCCTTCATCCTTGTTTCTGGTGTAATGGTCACCGGCGGCGGGCATGGAGCAGGGGTCTCTGGTGGCTGGCGCTGCTCTCCCGTGAGGGCGTTTCGGTACGGGGTAGTCGTCGGAACAGTCTGCGACTGGTGTCCGGCAGACGGAATAGGGTTGCCCGAGTGTGGCGGCGCAGCTGCCCTCTTTGCGCTGCCAGTGACCCTGTCTTTTACTTTCTTTTTTTCCGCCTCGAGTCTGGGGCACTCCCGCGACCACACTTCGTGTTCGCCTCCACAGGTACACTTTGGCTTTGGGGCCTCGCACTTGGATGAGTTGTGGCCGAGTACCGAACATCGGGCACAGCGTTCCTTACCCTTACAGGAACTGGCCATGTGCCCGTATGCTTGGCATTTGTAGCATCGGACCGGGTTGGGTACGTATTGTCGCACGCGGACGGATCGCCAGGCGATGCGGACTCTCTCTGGGAGTTCCTCCTGGGAGAAAGACAGGACTAACGTGTCTGAGTTGACAGCGTTGCCGTTCTCTCTGCGCTGAAATCGGCGGACTTTCTGGATCCCTTGGTCCCGTAGCTCCTCCAGGATCTCCTCCTCCTCCACGTCACCCAGGTCCGGCACCGTTATCACACCCGTTGCAAAACCCTTGGTCGGGTGGGGGCGGGCTGTGATCGGAATCGTTCTGGTACCATTCTTTGTTTGGATAGAAACGGTATCCGCGCTGAGCAACTTCCGTGCGCTCTCAGAAGTCTTCATCGCCACTTCCACCTTCCCGTCTGACCGTTTCACTACCCGTGTAGCTTCTCCAAACCGGGAGATGGCTCTGTGGAGATGAAAAGGGTTGAGCGTGTCTGACTGTGCACCCTCTCCGAAGCTGATCAACAAAAATCGAGAAACTGTATCTGGTCTGGTTCGAGCGGGAGGTAGGTGGTCCGTGTGGTCCGAAGAGAGCAGGGTGGGTTCGAGATTGGTATCCATGGAGAATTGCATTGGTCTCTGTCCAGTCCCAGCCGACGCTCCGCCACGGCGCCGCTACAAGGCCGAGGGCTGGGGACTGGGCTGTACGGGGCTCGACGACGCCCTCCCAGAGGGGAGAGAGAGACTCACCACCCCCGCCGTTTAGACACCGCCTCCTCCCTTGACGCCTTAAGCCGGGACGCCACCCGGTGCAGCGGCAAAGCCACCCCGCAGCCGCCAGACAAGTGCATGCACCCGCCCTGCGGCAGCGAGACAGCCAAGCCACGACCCGCGGCAGCAGCCCCGACGCGAAAGCTTCTCAGTGCAGCGCCTCACTGAGTGTCCCCGCCCTTCCGGAAATCCAGGCTAAAGAGGAGTGTTGCCACGCTACCACGACTAGCCCGCGCGGCAGGTGGCTCAGCCTCCAGGACCCCTTCATCCCAGGGTAAGGGTCGACGCGCCCAGTCGCAGAAAAGCCTTGCCAATGTAAAAAGCCAGGCGTCCCCTGTCACATCATAGTTAATGCTAGGACAATATCCATGATAGACGCAAGAAGCCTGTTCAGGTCGGGCGACTAGCACCCGACCGTCAAACGCCGCAAAGGGAGGAGGCTTCAACGG
>JAXIVJ010010205.1:15000-48115 GCA_036785665.1 Chirona hameri
CTCCGCGCACCTTGCAGTCACAACCGCGAAATTTGGCCTTTTAGTGGGGGATGTAGGGTCGCACTATCGTATGCAAATTTTACGTCCATCCATGATAGCAATAGTCTGCAATTTTAATTATTATTAATATGATGTGAATATCATAACTCGTAGGCGCCTGCCGGCTGCCACTGAACTGGCTTTTTGCTTTCGGGAGACACTGGCTCAGTGGTAATGACCTAATGGGGGGGGGTCAGGATATTTGCTAGATATTTAGGTCAGTAATGCGATACAAGGCAACGTCACTGGCGTGTCTTATCTTCTTCATACGCTCAGCGCACTGTTCTGCGTGCTGACCGACCCGAGGTGCCCATATCTGCACCATGAGGACGGATAGAGCTGGGCTCGGTGACCGTCCGGCTCGTTATGCGGGGTAGTCGTTTTGTGGACGGCTGGCCGAGACGGATGCGGATGAAGTTACTCATGTACTTGAAGTAATGGATGGAGTAGTTATCCCAAAACTACATCGCTTTGCAAACTTTGAACGCATTTGGGCAGAGGATTGGCTGTCATTTAAAAACAAAAACAAAATAGTCAGAAGCTTTTGAATATATAAGTTTATGAATTCAGGACCCGGCATAAAACACTGCAATTTGAAACTAACCTTTCCGCTCTGTTACCAGGAATGCAAAAGCGAATGAAATAACATGTTGGTTACCAAAGACTCCAAAACGTACATTGATATATCTGTCTCATTGATCATGTGTACCTATAGGAACTCACGTATTGTATTTAATTTATTAAATACAATATATTTTCGATTCATCAGGTACCTTGTTATTGAATAAACTTCTGATAACCATGTTAGGTCCCTTTCTTTCAACCTCGGTTTTAAACACAACAGTAGATATGGACTGCGACAGGGACGAAGAACCATAAACACTGCCATCGTCTGCCTGTAAAGCCTGCCTGTAAGTGCATAGTTAACCGTTCGCGATAGTGATGTAGCTGTGTAGCCTATGTATGTCGAGTTTGAGCGGCGCGCGCAGTCGCCGACAGTTCATTTGAACTCATATACTACATTGTTGGCTTTCAGAAGGAAGCTGTCTTTGGATAAGTCTTTGTCTTATCCAAAGACAGCTTCATGATGAGGTCTAAAGTCCTTGGGACTTTTATAATAGACTATCAGCTTGATACTGTTCTGGGGGTCAGCTGGGATACAGTTTCTGGATAGAATGTCACTTACAGCAGATTTTTCGTCGGCCGTATAGGCTGTGAACATTGTGTTTCTGTAGTAGAGTTTGATGTCAGCGGTCGATTTTGCTACACCATCCTCTGTTGATGATCTAAAGTGTTTAAGGAGCTGTTTTTTAAAATCTGGTTACCAATTTCAGTTAGGCTGAAGTTGTTGCTGACTAGGATGTTTCTGATCCTATTGAATTACTGGTGTACTAGGGCCCAGGGTGTACAGTGTGTCAGTGCCCGGTGTATATATGCACGAATTACTCTTTCTTTGTATTTATCTGGGCTCTCGCTCGGGCCGTTAAAGGGATTATACGGGTTTTTCCCAGAATAATTGAGTTAGATAGTAAAACGTACTTATAAAGGTGGTAGAAGTCCCACGGCAGTCACATTTTCTGGAAATGACCTCTTCTGCACGTAAGGACATTCCAAAGTGCGCGGTGATGCCACTGCGTATTTTCTGCAGGACCGGCTGAGGCAGAGCCAGTCATCTCTTTTATGCTAATAAAAACACCTCACGTATGGCATATTTCCGGTAAAATAAGCAATATTTGAAAGAAAATAAACTTGTTTTGTTCCAACGACAGCAGCAGTTACCTAGTTTTCCCATAAAGGTAGCCACGTTTTTCTGGAAATGACCTCTTCTGCACGTAAGGGCATTCCAAAGTGCGCGGTGATGCCACCGCGTATTTTCTGCAGGACCGCTGAGGCAGAGCCAGTCATCTCTTTTATGCTAATAAAAATACCTCACTTATGGCATATTTCCGGTAAAATAAGTAATATTTGAAAGAAAATAAACTTGTTTTGTTCCAACGACAGCAGCCGTTACCTACTTTTCCCATAAAATTATATATTTTTCATGAATTTTCATGCCAAAAAAATAATACGCCACCACCAAATTCAACGCTAAAGGCCAGAGATAAGAAAACCACAAAAAAACACAAAACCTCAACGAACAGTGTGTAGTAATACAAAGTCCCGTCAGTTTTGAATTGCATAATAATTTTGTGATCCAGTGTAGGACTTGCAGATAATTCAAAACTCTCAAATTGATCTTAAGATAAAAGTGGTGGACAGTAGTGCCGATCAAGTACTCGTTATCTGATACTAGTCTCGAAAAACGCCCAAGTTTTAACGCTGATAATTTCTGAAATAATGGACTAAATGAGCATTGAAGTCCCTGTTATATGTCTTAAACGTGTTTAAAGCTCATACAACTGCAAAAGAGTGCATTTACTTTCAGGACGCAAACCCGTATAATCCCTTTAAGACATCTACCAATATCAGTGGGTTTCCTGTAAACCGAGGTAACGATTGTTTTATTTGAAGCATCAACTGTTACATCTAGAAATGGAATTCGGTAGTTTACTGACATTTCGAACGTGAATTTGATAATTGATTTGTCTTCAAGTTCGGATTTGAGGCACATGAATTGTTCCTCGTCAACAATATCAACAAATATGTCATCAGTGTACCGGCAGTACGTAAAAGGTTTCTTCTAGGCTCTCTAAGGTCAGTGATTCTATCTGTGCCATATACGTTTCCGCAAATGACACCCCCAGGGAACCCATTGCCACCCCATCGATCTGTCGGCAAAGTTTGCCCTCTGGGCATTGGAAGGAGTGTCTTTTGTGCATATCTCAAAGAGACGTTTGAGGTAGCTCTTGCTCTAGGCACACGCGGCGCCGGGATTAACGCATGAGAGTACACGTTCTCAAGAAGCATATCAATCGTTTGATCGACAGGGACATTCGTAAAGAGTGAAGATGCGTCAAGAGATGCCAAGGTGCCATGCCTCTCCCGTACTCTGAGTATTTCTATGAATTCTTCAGACGATCTCAGGGAATAAGTTGTCGGTATGCAAGGTGAAATAATATAGTTCAGCTGTATAGCTACATTGTAAGCTGGCGTGGGAATCCATGCAAAATGATTGGTCTAATAGGGATACAATTTTGGGTGTCTGGGTTTCCATAAAAGTAACCCGAGTTAATCTCACCTCTCAGTTTCTGGAATATTACGCCACCGTTCTCTGCGTTAGCGACATCAATTACATCATTCAGGATGATTGTATATTAGAACAAGTTTTATATCACACTCTTCTAGAACATTCAAACAATAATTCGAATGGATTGAAACTGTGATGTATAGCTTTTCTTGCGTGTGTGCATTATTTCATCTTGTGTATATGGTGCTGATGAAGTCATTTATGACGAAACGCGTCCGCCTATGTGTTTACTTCCCTGTGTCATATATGCCATAATTGTCTGTATATGAATATATACACATATATTACATAGCTGGAGGGGGTCGCACGGGTGTTATCGTAAAGCTGGACAATTAAAATGAACCTTAAACGGAAACAATAACAGAATCATACAAAGCCTATACGAGTGACTAGCACAGGGTCTGGAATGCAAGATATTGGACCGCCACGACGATGTGCATGCTACATTAAGCATGATTTTGTATGTTTTACAGAGGGGAGGGGGGTTCAAACTTCAAACATTTTTGCGATACTTAATTATATACGGGGCTCAGTCGAAACGTTACGAAGCGTTACATTAAAACGGCAATATTCAACAGGGTGTTGAATATTGCCGAAGAAAGCGTTACGTAATATATGGACGATCCATAGTACGGCGGCGCTCGGCGCGTCGCGACACGACGACGCGTTCTCCCACGGTGTAATGTGATACCCGCCCGCCCCGGGTCTGCCGCCCTCACATCATCACTCCATATTTATCTTTCACCAACACCTAACGGCGTCCAGAATTCGGCGGGACGGGAGGGCGGAATTACGAGTTTTGTTAGTCCTCGAGTAACCGATGCCATTTTACAGCTTCAAACTGTATTTACGGTAAAAACACTCTCCGATGCATACAACCGGCTATTCTGAGCGTCGTGTCAGGGTTAAAAGATGAGATACATGTTAAAAACGACACACATGCCTACATTGAGTAGAAAAACAAAACACACAATACACGATCGCAAGCACACACATACAGCACAGCACATCAGATGTCATGTAAAAGAGTGCCAACTTTACGTTTAAATGACGGTAAAGACGTCACGAATGTCCCGAGACAAGGTGTTGTACCGCTGCACCGTACTATATAAAAAGCGACACTTGCCGGTTGTAGTTATCACGTGCGGGAGGGCCAAATCAGCGTCCTGGCGGGTGCTTCTGGAACGAAGTTCAGAATTGGCAGAAAGCTGGGAAATTTTGTGAAGAAGGTGGAGAGATTGAAGTTCGTACATCTGCCGGGCGGTGAGCCAGCCCAGTGCATCTCGCACGTCCGATATGTTGTCGAATTTACGTCGGCCAGAGACAGCGCGCAAACCAAGATTGACTACCTTAAAACCAACCCAAGAGACGTTTTATTAGTGGATCGCCGGCTTAAACGCGAGCATTTTGAGCACCCAGGTGACGACGGTGGTCGTTGGATTCGATTCAGTGGCTGTTAGTTGTATTCTACAGGTCCATATTGGACTGGCAACAAGCGGCATGATTCAAAACTTTACGAGTCTCTATCGAGCAGGAAGCATTGTGTATTTGAGTATAGGTACGTAAGCCGGTTTTTCTGGGAAATACACACTGTCTCATTAAAGGAATTATACGGGTTTCCGTCCTGAAAGGAAATTCACTCTTTTGCAGTTGTATGAGCTTTAAACACGTTTAAGACATATAACAGGGACCACAATGCTCATTTGGTCCATTATTTCAGCAATTATCAGCATTAAAACTTTGGCGTTTTTCGAGACTTGTATCAGATAAAGAGTACTTGATCGGCATTACTGTCCACCACATCTATCATCTTAGAATCTGCAGCAATCAATTTTAGAGTTTTGAATTATCTGCAAGTCCTACACTGGATCACAACATTATTATGCAATTCAAAACTTACGGGACTCTTTATTACTACACACTGTTCGTTCGGGTTTTGTGGTTTTCTTATCTCTGGCCTTTAGCGTTGATAATTTGGTGGTGGCGTATCGGCATGAAAAATCATGAAAAATATATAATTTTATGGGAAAACTAGGTAACAGGTGTTGTTGTAACAAAACAAGTTTATTTTTTTAAAATATTGCTTATTAATTTCCTGAAATTTCCTGAAAAAAAATGTGGCTAGCGTGGGACTTCTACCACCTTTATAAGTACGTTTTACTATGCAACTCATTTATTCTGGGAAAAAACCGTATAATCGCTTTAAATAGCGCAAAAACGATTGGCGTTTGTTTGACATTGTTATAATATGTTGATGCACTTCTGTTCAAACAGCTTACTGATCGATCGTGATAACCTGTTGTCAGATTCTCTGTCTTAGTCTTTGTAACAAATTGTCATGCACCTGTTACGGCTTCAATGAACCACATTTTGCAATATTTGTTTTACTTCGGGTCACTTCAGGTCAGGTCACCAGGTTGCATTAAGTGACCCAATCTTCGAGAAAAAAAAATAACGGTCGTGCACAGGCAAGTGTTTGTCCAAGCAGTTTTAAACTCACATAATTGAATTAGGCTTAACCCTCGCCAGTGCAGGGGGTTGATGCCACCCCCTCGGTTTTTCGGGAATAACTCGCGTAAATATCAACCGATTACGATGAAACTTTTAGTACCGTACTGGTGACCAATTTGACACATATTCTGCAATTTCTAAAGTTGTAAATCACATGACCCGTGACCTTTGACCTGTTTTTCAAGGTCATGTCAGGCGCAACTGGCGTCCCGTAGTTTACTCCTTGTAACTTGTGCAGTTTCATAGTGTTTGTTGTTCAGGATCATATGCACAGGTGTTTCCAGGTGACAGTTGTGGTTTCCACTGAGATTGTGACCTCCATTGACCTTTTCAGAGTCCAGCCGAGGTCACTTACATCCGATGACCTCATATTACTTTTTTTGGCTTCTGGCTGTTTCTAGGACATTTTGTGACGCTGATTTCAAATATGGGATCCATTTTACATAATTATATGTTCCACTGGGGTCATGCGCCCCTAAAGATCAGCCGAGGTCACTGACCTCAAATTACCTGACATGACCCGACATGACCTTTTTGGAATTTGGCAGTTTCTATGACATTTTGTGACGCTGATTTCAAATTTGGCATCCATTTAGCATAATGATATGCTCATTCGCGATTCTAGCTCGATTAAATTCAATTTGATACGTATTTACCATTTGGTTGAATTTTGGGTCATTGCCATGACTTCAGAGGTCATCTAATGACCTAGGACCTTAAAATCGGATATCAATGGCTTACTCTCTTGACAAGCAACACGCTCGTTTTTTAATCGAAGCTCTAGCCCAATTAGGGGCGAAACGCTGGGGGGGTCGTACTCCCCTCCCTCCCCCCCCTTGCACGGTCACGCACTGATCGGACGCTGCACGGGCGAGGGTTAAGTACCTACACATCGCATATTGATTGACAGCAGATTTGTGTATATCTGTGACCTAAGGTCAGGTCGATTCCGTGACCTCCCCATTATATGTCAATATGAAGATATGAAAATGCCTCCCATTCAGAGAATACGCATTACATCATACCAATTAATTCAGGATCATGTTTGTATAGCCCATTCTTGATGACTCTATGAAACTGTTGCTCAGTGACCCCTACAAGGTCATCTTAGGTGAACTGAGGGCAAAACAAAAACAAAGTGCTCCTTCACATTGGAAAAGAACGTTGAAGAATCGCCAGCTTGGTTCCCTATCCAATAAGAACGTTTGACTGGTTTGTAGGTACATACATATACTTACCGTATCTAAGCGAGGTCCAAAGATCCCTACTCCAGCTTATTAAAGGGAATAGTTCACCTTTAACATGGAGTTTTGAACTGAGATAGCAGATTTGTAGAGCAGATCGAAAAATGGGTTGTGTGAAACAATTAGCTCCATACGTTAAGTAATTTCGACACAGCACTAGTGGCCCCTTTTAAAAGAAGTTTCATTTCCCCGAAACTTGTTTCGGATTCCCACAACAGTTGTTTACGTTACACGCAGCCTGCGTATATATGTCTAAAGTCCGTCGTTATTGTGTGCAATAGTTTCCATATCCAAGCTATACCATATGCATGACGTTATAATTATCACGCAATTTTTGTTATGGCCATGAAGGAGAAAAGAGAAACATGCTCATTTTTCGACGGACATCCATCTATCGTCCAAACAAATTCATATTTGCTTTTTCTGCTCGAAATACCCCGTATAGCACAATTTCAAGACAACTTTCAAAGTGAACTATTGCCTTTAACCCTATTTGTAACGGGGTGCGGATTCCGCCCCCCCCCCCTCATGTTTTTCGCAGATATCTCCAGAATGACTGGGAGCAGGCCCATGCAATTTTGGGACTTTTCATATAATTGAATACCACATTTCGAGTCAAAATTTTGAGTTCCTAACCTGAACAGAGGCGGTTTCAGGGCACAGTTTTGGGTGGGTTCGGAGGCGACATTTGGCGATAATACGGAAATGCGATCTTCACGGTTTCTTCCTAACTGCCTCAAGTATGAAGGAATTACATCAGTTTACGGTAATTGCAACAAGTGCAAATTAGTTGATGTTAATGAAATATCATAAAGATTGCATGGCAGAGGCGGTTTCAGGGGCTTGAAAGGGGGGGGGGGGGGGGGGGGTTCCAGGAAGTATTAAATGCTTGGCGGGAAGCCAATAGAGCAATGTAAGGGGCATTTATAGCTATCAAGATGTAAAAGATAGCTTCTGCTTCCATTATTTGCATAATTTATTACATATAGAGTTTCAGGGGCGTGTTCAGACACATGAAAAGCGGGGTGATTGGCATGGTGATGACGATATGCCAGCGATAACGGCGCAATAGACGTTTAGCATATAATGATATATGCACATATGAGGCCAGAAAAGGGAATATTTTTTTGCAGAGGCGCGCTCAGGAATGGAAGAAAGGGGGTCATATTATTGCGAGGAAACTAAGAGACATGGACGTACAATGACATAACATACTGCAGTTTTCGGATGAAACACGCACCACAGGCTACTCTACGAACGATTATAAGATAATAGGCGAGTCCAGGTAGGGTAAAAAGGGGGGTAAGCAATGTTAATTGAAGTTGTAAGTGAAATAGTCACTGTTGACTAGTTAGTATCATAATAGCGGATAATAGACTTATCAAAAGGTCTTACGCCGCCCCAGTTTGGATCCTGGATACGCCTATGATGAAGTACAACATGCAAAAAGGAACAATCTACGATCAGTAACATATGTATAGTGCTGGGTAGCAACTTGTCTGCGATTCATATTTTTGTCCAATTTGACCTCCCTTTTTCACTAGCCTGGTACCGCCTATGGCAAAACTTATGATTTATAACTGTTTTGTCTAATGTCAAAATCACATACCATTTCATTTATTTGAAGAAAAAAACATCAAAAAATGTTTTGATTAAAACTGTTTTGAATACGCATTTACTTCACCCCCATATTGAGTGACCTGCAAACGCCTATGATTTTTGAATTTTCAAACGTCACCGTCATATATCAATTTCCAATTCAATCTCTATCGATTCCTATTAGTTGTGTTAAAATTGGTCGATAAACATGAAAGCTATGTTGGATCAAAATACCACTAAAATTTGTAGTTTTTACCCTTCTGTTGCCCCCCTAACCAAAATTTAGATTTTTTGTCCTTATTTAGAAATGTAAAACGTGCTGAGGGGAACCAAATACCGTTTCATTTTTGCAAATCGGACGAGTATATCTCGAGATCTCCGGGGGGGGGGCGGAATCCGACCCCCTGTTACAAATAGGGGTAGCCAGGAGCCTGTTACAAATAGGGTTAAGTGGCAAAACAACTAAAAACCCTGAAGTGATAGCTCCATATGTACCGAAAACCTACTCACTAAAATCATCATGCCCAGATCAATGCACACCCAGCTAAAACACGATGGAAATAAACGGGCTCCTTCGGTTCCCATGGCTCAGCAGAAGCGAACATTTCTCCCGCCAGCAGGCAAGGCTATCTACCGCCAGGGCGCACAGCCCGGCGCAGCCGGGCGGTCGGCTGAGACCCCGCGGGCGGCGACGGCGGCACTGACAATGACGGGTTCCACTGTACACCATTCCACCGTGTCCCAGGGACGTCGCTCAACTAGCGTTTCGTCGCTCCACTGGCTATGGTGAGACATCTACCGGGCGATATTTGAACCAATAGTTCCCGGAAGATAGATGTCCTCGGTGTTCTATTTTTGGAGGTCGCAAGCTTTGGCTGCCACTACTTTGTATGTGGCTGGATACCACGATTTTAGCTGCTGCTAGCTTGGATGATGACGATGTCCCCTACCCGGGCGAAATTCGGATATCGCAAGCGTTGGATGGTGCTGTCTTGGATGGTACAAGCATTGAATGCTACAACTTTGAACGCTTCCATATACATTATACACCCGTTGTAACACATGTTTATGGGTTTGTTTTTCGTCTAGAACGCGAAAAATTACATTAGCACATTGTTTGTTCCATATATATATAGAAGTAAAAAGCAAAAATGGAAATCCATTTTTTATGCATAGAAATGCTGTGAGCAGTGGTCGATTTTTGTCATTTAAAGGTCATAACTCGGTCATTTTAAAGTTATCGACTTTAAATGTGGTACACAAATTCACCGCATACGTCTCGATGACATATATTCCGGTTTTTGGATAAGTCTGATTTTTTCTTGAAAATTTTGTAAAAAGAAAAGAAAAATGTATTTGGATTTCTCAAAATTTTGAATAAAAAAAAACTCAAAAATCCGAGATGGCAGTTTCATTGCCCGGTATATTGTCAGTAATTTGATTTAAAACAATTTAGTTTATCTCAAATATCGTACCTTTGACAGCGTTTTCTGCAAACCATTATTTTGCAACAAAAACCGAAGAACATGACGTCACTCTGACGTCATTCCCGGTTGACCTATCATAGCCTCATATTTTTTATTTTGCCAACATGTGTAGAATTGATGTGAGAGAAGGTACTGTAAGTTTGGTGACGATACCGTTGATTGTTTAGGAGTTATTGCAAAATAACGGGAGGGGGGGCAAAAAATAGTCCCCCCCCAGTAACTCGCGGGTTAACACCTGCTTAACTCCCAAAACCTAATCGCCCACTTGTCGTATGCCAGCGTTGCTAAATTTTACTTACCTTCGAGTAATGATCCGTCCGGCTGTCCTGGCTGAGTTCGAACCACTCCTACTTGGCCTTAACCTTATATTTATCCTACGGTCATTCATCCTCACCGCCACTCTCTCAGCTACGGACATTCCGCTTTCATTCGCCCCATAATGATTTGTTCGCCCCCCAAAATTCCCTCCCAGTAGTGCCGGATGCCAGCTGGATGAGTGACTCCCAGGTAGGATAAATGTTCTCATCAATAAATCCTCTTAGTACTCCTCTGAACGAACGCATTGCTGCGTGGAACACCCAGAATATATGTTTTTAACGCAAACAGTTCGGTTCCTACTTCAAAAGGGAGCTAGTTTATCTATAGGACAGGACTTATGTGACACCGCCTCCGCTTTACACTCACAAAAAAAATCAACACCTGCGCAGGGTGTCAACACCCCTAGCCCGTGTGATGCCCACACAACCTAAAATACGTCACCTGGAAGGTGTTTTATTTAGCACTCAGGGAGGTGTACCGGAACAACCGTGATCGCCGCTGCATGGGATGTATAGGTTTAACGGAACACCCTTGATAACCGCTGCATGGGGTGTCGAGGAGTCGCAATACTCATGCGTGGGGTGTCGATTGACGCCTCAGCCGGGCGTATTGCGGGAGTTCGTCTACCATTGGGAAAGGCGTAACATCACCGCTGCATGGGGTGTCGAGGTGTCGCAATACTCATGCGGGGGGTGTCGATTGACGCCTCAGCCGGGCGTATTGCAGGAGTTCGTTCACCACTGGGAGAGGTGTAAGGGTCGCCGCTGCTTGGGGTGTCGTGACGTAGACGCATGGCGGGCGGCAGCCGCCGCCGGGCGCCGGCTCAGAGACGTGTCGCAACTTGCAAGACTCATGCCAATCTGAGCACTCTGACCTGACTCTGACCACTCGCGCCAAACCTTCCCAATCTGAGGATCTAAAAATTAGTACATTTCCGCGCAAAACCATTGTATTAACAAAACCGTTAATTATTGTAAACAGATCCATGTATCAACATCAGCATCACAAATCAGCATCATCAAGCATACTCATAAACCATCATAGTTACTATGGATCAACAGTCAGCTACGTATATGCATATGTTTATAGAAGCTTGGTCGGTGCAGCTCCGACCGGATAAGAAATACAATTGGTTGTGACGGGAGGGCACGAAACATATAGACGCTATCATACCTAATGTTTATCGATCACAAAGTCACAACTAACTACATTTCTAAGATCAAAAGAACGCAAGAAAGAACGAACTGACAACTCACAACTAGGTACTTATAACTCCGATCACGACAGCTCGATTGACTGCCTTTCGCAACTCAACGGCAACTTGAACACTGACAACGGTCGACGCACGCACTCGTGAACAACCTGCCGCGGCTAAGCGCGCGGCGTAACTACGCGGGTGCGGCGGCGCGGCAGGCCGGCAGTGATGTGCGCGCGCAGCTAACGCCGCGCCGCCGTCTGCGTGCGTCTACGTCACGACACCCCAGGCAGCGGCGACCGTCACACCTCTCCCAGTGGTGAACGAACTCCTGCAATACGCCCGGCTGAGGCGTCAATCGGCACCCCCGCATGAGTATTGCGACACCTCGACACCCCATGCAGCGTTGACGTTATGCTTCTCCCAGTGGTGAACGAACTCCCGCAATACGCCCGGCTGAGGCGTCAATCGACACCCCCCGCATGAGTATTGCGAAACCTCGACACCCCATGCAGCGGTGACGAACACACAAAGCGATGGTGGTCGGCACTGACGCACCACGCAGGTGTCTGACATGGGTGTAGATAGCGAAGCATCAACAATGACACCCCATGCATGAGTAAATTTCCAAATTAACCCATGTGGCAGGAGTTGACACCCGGGTCGTGTGTAGCGATTTTGTGAGTGTACCACCCGTCTTATCCTCTGTCCGGGACAGGCCCCTACACCTACTGTCCCGGTCATATCGGGGCTCCGCCGGACCTGCGCCCCCTGTCCCGGCCCTATCGGGGCTCCGCCGGACCAAACCTTTAACAATTAACATCGGCCAGCACCAATGGCGGGTTTTGCGGATGTCCTTGCCTATATACCGAATGCGGGTGCCCGGAGATCTCTTTAGGAGATCTCCCCGTTTAACTGTGAGTGACTTCTGAGGCACGTCTAGCCTCCCCTTTTTCTTATCCTTCCTCCCTCGCCCCCCTTTCTCTGCGCCAACCTATCATGCTCTGGGCATTTGGCACCCGCAGCCTCGGACTTAACTACTTGCAACCACCCTGTGATATGCGGCCAGCCGATATCACTCGCTCTGGGCATAATTTTCCAAGAGCAATTTCGTTACATGTTTCGCTGCGCTGATTAATTTTCGATATAAGGATCGGGCACACATGCCGACATGCCTCTTCTTAACCATATTCCCTGCGGGGGGCAGATTCTGCCCTCCCCGGTAGTTTTTTACTTGCTGCTTCTACACTGTTAAGCCTAGCGTCCTGAAACTTTGTGACTTTTCCAAAAATTGAATGGCGCGTGTTGTGTCAAATTTTTGAGAGAAAAAATCGGTCCAGCAGAGGTGGTTCCAGGCTCCTGTTTTGGGGAGGGTGTTACGAATGCGGTTTTGCGGCGCATACTGCCTTCGTGGTTTGCAGTGCAATAAATGCGTCAGAAAATTTGCAATGCAATATGCATCATAGATACTGGGATTGTACAGATTTTTGGGGCAGAGGCGCACTCAGGATGAAAAAATGGGAGGCGATACCCACCCTTAAATTAGGTCCAACTTCAAAATAGTAAGATGATAAAAGCGTTACGCGCATGGTGCCCCATGTTTTTCCTGTATCCGCCTATGCGCAATATATCAAATTTAACAAACTACAGCATATAATGCCCACATGTGATGTTCATGTCGTCCCCAACAATCACGAACAGCACATATTTTTGTCTTCAGAAAATCTCCCATTTTACATTCCCTGAATACGCCTATGATTATTTATTTTGTTTTTTTGTGTTTTAAAATATTAAAATCCAGAACATTTGAAGCTCAAAAACGCTTGGGGTATAAAAATTGGTCGAGCCACATGGCCGCAATGACCTTTCAAAAACACCAAAAATGTACGTTTTTTTACACCTGCCCCCCCCCATTTTTAAACAAAACAAAAATGTTGGGGTCCAACAAGAGATATCTTATCATGACGCATCGAATGGCGTTTCCCCATTGAAATTGACCGAGCGGTTCTCGAGATATCAGGGGGGGGGGGCAGAATCTGCCCCCCCCCCAGGTTAATGTAATTCCTGCCGCCCGCAGAGAATAGGGTTAAAGCTCCAATCCTTATTTAATCTCTGTCCGGCCCTGACTGTGAGTATTATCAGCCATAGTACATCTTTCTTACTTCTCTCTGCTGGAGCCTGTATTTACTGTTATCTGCCGCCACACGTTACTCGATACTTAGGAACGGCCGATCCTCATTCAGACTCATCTAGTTGCTGGGGGAAGGGTAGTGCACTTCTAGCTATCCTATTACGAAATCAATATTAACGACGTTTCTCCAACTATGACTGAGTACTAACCGATCAGGGGTGGTAAAAGTGCTTTGAGTGACCCCGACCAAAAGTGGCACATACAAAAATGACCCCAGCACAGCTGGGGTCATTTGTTTTACTTCACATGAATACCCTAACACCTGGCTGCATGCTCACATCATCTCTATATTTTAACCAGCGCCGCGCCGGGGTAGACACCCCCTCAGGTTTTTCGCGGATAGCGGAAAAACGGCGAAGCGCAGCGCCGCCATTTTTGGCATAGCTGTTTGTACATCAATTGTCCACATTATGTGTAAAAAATATTCGGGTCATCTTAGCAGAGGTCTATTTTTTAGGTAACTTGGTATCGAGAGTTGGCGACAGATTTTGGTAAGTAAAGCGACAAATATTGGGCTTTGGGGTAGTTTATGCCGTTGTCGGAGGATCAGAACCCGGCCGAACCTTGCAATATAATGGACCTTGTTCGTTACACTTGGTTGTGCGTCCCATTCTTTGTGAGCAAAAACAAAACGGGAAAGTTTTCAGAATACAAAAATGGTGACTGGGCGAAATTTTAATTTTTGTTTACATTTTTACATTTACATTTCTTTTTACATTTTACACGTGAGAAAAATGGTCCCAAGCACAAGAAAATAAAAGATCACGCAACACAAAATATGCCTCATGAATTTCACACACAATAGAACACATAAGGTATGCTTACAAGCACAAATATAAACAAGTGGTTTTCTGGATCGTACAGACTTAATGTCATAATCATTAACCCGGCAGTCACTGGGGTATATTCTGTAACCCGACTCACTGGGAGGGGGATTTTTATAGCCCCCTGGTATCTTTAGAACCAACGATCGCAGCGGGACGCGCAAGGCGGCATTCGAAAGCACTCAATGAGATAAACCTAACGCACACTTCACAAATTTCAAATTAAGGTCACATGTCAGGGCACGGTCAAGTTAAACGTCAAAATCGAGGTATTGAGTTTATGGACAATACTTGCCACCCATGACCTTCGATTGCGCCTATAATCACCCAAAGTGCTGTCAAAGGTATGACACATATTCCACATGAGCTAAAGTGAGATTGTTGGAAAAGATCAAGGTTAAGATCAGGTCACAAAAGGTCACTACACACAAAATATCTACGAAAGTCATGCATCACATGTTTTATGGATGCTTTTACGCGTAGAATTCGATAGTGATAGTCATTTTACCACCTGACTTCATTTACGTGAAGTTAGTGTCAAGTTCAGGTGAAGTTCATGTCACTGAAGATCAAAATTTGAAATTGATAAATCGAAATGAAAAAAAACTTGTTTCTATATCAGTTGTATCTAAAAAAAAAATACAGAGCTGGCATTTATTTGTCTGTATCTGGTCAATAAAAGCCAAAATACGCAATTTCAAAATATGACGTCATGATTTACCCATACTTTATATGCCATGTCAGTCAAAAAAGGTGATATCATTTTGAAATTTGGTATGGTGTTTGCCCATATGTCGTTATCTGACAAATATTCCGTTTTTTTATATCAATAATAATATAATGGGGTCAAAAACCAAATATTCGAAATTTCGAGATACCTTGTTTTTAGCCCTTGTAATTTCCTACCTTTTAGCGTTTTTCGATTGCATTTTACTTCAAATGTGGCATTTGTACGGCCTGGTAAAGTTTAGCTGATTTTTGTGTTTAAAAAAAAAAAAAAAAAAAAAAACGCAGCCACAGCAACGATGTGTTGCAGTGTAAGTGAACTGCTGGCTAAAATATTTTTGAGCTCTGACCTATCTTCAGCGACGCGCGCATTACTTCAAAATTGTCAGGCCCAGGCCCATCCAGAGCCCAGTGAGTTCCTTAAAGTTGAGGCCCGGCCCAGGCCCAGGCCCAGCCAGGGCCAGCCCAGCCCATGGCGAACTCTGCTCTGGAGCCTCAAATATTGACCTGAGCTCAAATTCTAGGACACTTTTGCGATTTAATTTTTCAAGAGCTTTCCATTGCTTTTTTCCGCTTGTTCCTAGCTATCATAGTTCCTGTGATATCTGGGAGTTTCTGGAGCGAAGTCCTAAAACTTGAAAGTCTGACCTTTGATGACCTCTGGTGACCTCAATATTGGCTTGAGGAAAAACATCTAAAGTACCTTCGAATGTGCTTGTCGGAAACTTTTGAACGTTTTTTCTGCGTCTTTCTAGCTCTTTTAGTTTTCGAGTTAAAGGGATGGGGTCCCAGGACAGTGAAATCCACTGTCCTGACAGTGGACCTCCATTAAAAATGCATCCCGGCCCGCCCCCGGGGGAATCGATTGTCCGGATTTCCCGCGCCATGCCGGGGGTTGGGCGTTTAGACGCACCCTAAGGATTTTCGAAGATATAAAAAACGGCTGCGTGCAGCGCCGCCGAGTTTGGCACACCTGTTAAGACATCAATTGCCCACATATTTTAAAATTATTGACCACGGGTCATCTCAGGTCAGGTCACCAGGCCAAGTCACGTGACCCCACCTACAAAAAGGTGTGCGGTCGTACCACAGCCACAGTTTTTGGCCGATCGATTTGGTACTTTCAAGATTTCATAAGGGTAAAATAGTACCTACAATTCGTGTATCTCGGATTTTTTCTCTCATATCGGTGACCTAAGGTTGGGTCAAGTTCGTGACCTCCCTATTATAAGTCAATGGGGGAATATTCAAATGCTTCCTATTCTGAGGATACGCATGATATCAGCCCAATTCATTCTGGATCATGCTATTATAAGCCATTCTTGAAGGCCCAGGTGCATTTTTGGTTCAGTGACCCCACGTGTTGAATCTATCGTCATGATTTTCTTTTTCGTCGGATTTTGTTTTGTTTTGTTTTAACCTTCGCCCGTGCAGCGTCCGATCAGTGCGTGGCCGTGCAGGGGGTAGTACGACCCCCTAGCGTTTCGCCCCTAATAAGGCTAGAGCTTTGATTCAAAAACGAGCGTGTTGCTTGTCATGATATATCCGATTTTAAGGTCCTAGGTCATTAGGTGACCTCTGAGGTCATGTCAATGACCCAAAATTCAACCAAATTGTAAATGCGTATACATTGAATTTAATCGAACTAGAATCGCGAATGAGCATATCATTATGATACATGGGTGCCAAATTTGAAATCAGCGTCACAAAAGTCCTGGAGACTGCCAAATTTCAAAAAGGTCATGTCAGGTCATGTCAGGTCATTTGAGGTCCGTGACCTCGGTTGACCTGTGGGGGTGCATGACCCCAGTGGAACATATAATTATGTAAAATGGATCCCATATTTGAAACAGCGTTACAAATTGTCCTAGAAACTGCCAGAAGCCAAAAAATAATATGAGGTCCTCGGAGGTCAGTGACCTCGGTTGACCTCTGAAAAGGTCAATCGAGGTCACAATCTCGGTGGAAACCACAACTGTCACCTGGAAACACCTGTGCATATGCTGCTGAACAACAAACACTATGCAACTGCACAAGATCCATACTACGGGACGCCATTTATGCCTGACATGACCTTGAAAAACAGGTGAAAGTTCACGGGTCATGTGACCTACAACTTAAAACAAAATCAGAATGTGTCAAATTGTTCACAAGTAGGGTACTGAAAGTTCCATCGCAATCGGTAGATATTTACGAGAGTTATTCCCGAAAAACCGAGGGGGGAGGGTGGCATCCACCCCCCCCCCGGCACTGGCGAGGGTTAACCCGCGCACTGCAGGGGCTTTGCGCCGAACACGAACTGCAAGGGGGTTGATTTCCGCCCCCCCCCCTGAGATCTCGAAAACTACGCAACGTAGCGAGAAGCGGAAAAAGTAATTTGATAGCTTCATACATGTTCTATCGAAAGTATTACATGTTTTTTTTAGTCAGGTCAAAATTGAGGTCACCAGAGGTCATCAAAGGTCAAATTTTCCAGTTTTTTCCTGTTTTAGGACATCGCTCCAGAAATTCTCATATATCTCAGAAACGATGATAGTTAGAAACAAACGGCAAAAAGCAAACGCCAGCCATTTAAATTTGTAATCGCTGAGGTGTCCTCAGATTTGATCTCAGGTCAATATTTGAGGCTACAGAGGTCAAAAAGAAGAAAAAAACGTGTTTTTTTTTTGCTAAATCGTTTTTTTGCAATTAACTTTTTACTTAATAAAGATAACGGAAAACTATTTACGCCATTATGTTTATCTTGTCAAGGCGCTTTGAATGATATATATGGTGACCTTGTTAAGTCAACTTAACAATTTGACCTAAGGTCAAGGTCAAATGGTGACCCAAGTAGGGGATGTTGCATATGGGAAGACGTGTCTCGACGGACAAACACATTGATGTCTATTTTACTTCTATATCTTCATTATGTCGAGAGTTATTGACAAAAAAGTGATGGTGACCTCGCATGACCTCAATTGACCCAATAGGGGTCACTGAACAAAAATTACACTTGGATCATCAAGAATATCCTAAAATAACATGATCCAGAAGTAATTGGACTAGTACCATGCATATCCTTGAAATAGGAAGCATTTGTATATTTCCCCATTGACTTATTATGGGGAGGTTACGGAATTGACCTGACCTTAGGTCACCGATATCAAAATTCCGAGTTATACGAATTGTAAGTACTGATGCCCTCATGACATCCTGTAAGTTTCAACCTGATCGGTGAAAAACTCTGGCTTTGGCACAACTGCAAACATTGTTGGTGGTGGGGTCACTTGACCTGGTGTGGTGACCTGACCTAAGATGACCCGAGCATATTTTTTCTCTCAAAGTGTGCGCAATTGATGTTCTAACAGGTGTATAACCCGGCGGCGCTGCGCGCCGCCGTTTTTTCGCTATCTTTGAAAAACCTGAGGGGGGCGGAAATCAACCCCCCTGCAGTGCGCGGGTTAATGTAATTTATTATTATTGGCAATCAAGAGCTGAAACGCAACTGCTAATAAAAAAGTAAATGTACATACATACTGACGTGATGAATATGCTGATTAAGTGAATAATACATCTGAAGTGGTTTTGACGATCAGTATTTCTAAGGAAATGATCGCTTAGTAAATTTTCACAGAAATGACAGTAATTATTTTTGCTGACATTTTGACCCCCAAGTATTTCATGAGAAGGAGGATGTTGTCCCCAATCTTATCCATAAGGAAAGAACACTTTACCATCTCTGTTAAACTGATTACCAGTTCTCTATCGGTGACGTAAATTATATGACACTTAGGTTTTTTCCTACACGGGAAACGTCCAAAAGAATCGCAACCAGCCCGATAGCGTGAATATATCAAAAACTAGCGGGGTACCCGGCGTTGCCCGGGAAATGAAGCACCTGGCGGTGTCTCCTCAGGCGAGTGCTCTAAATATATATTTCTCCCCCACTATGCCAATGCCATGGTCATAAATATAATTTTAGAGTGCTCCTTCCAGTATGCCATAAGGGCACGGTCATTAATCTATTTTTTTAGACCGCCCCGCTCAGTATGCCATAAGGCCAAGGTCATGAATAATCTAATTTTAGAGCACTCCTCCCAGTATGCCATAAGGCCACAGTCATGAATCTAATTTTAGAGCGTTCCTCTCAGTATGCCATAAGGCCCCGGCAATTAATCCTAGAGCACTCCTCCCAGTATGCCATAAGGCCACGGCCATGAATCTAATTTTAAAGCTCTCTAAATTTATATGTATCCCTCACTACGCCAAGGCCACGGTCATGAATCTAATTGTAGAGCACTCCTCCCAGTATGCAGTAAGGCCACGGTCATGAATCTAATTTTAGATTGTTTCTCCCAGTATTTCATAAGCCCACCAACTGATACTGGCCCCACATACAGGCCATGGTCACACAAATTCCAAACCTTAACCCTATTTGTAACAGGGGGGGGGCGGATTCCGCCCCCCCCCCCTCATGTTTTTTCGCAGATATCTCCAGAACGGCTGGGAGCAGGTCCATGCAATTTGGGAACTTTTCATAGAATTGAATAGCGGATTTGGAGGAAAAATTTTGAGCTCTTAATCTGAACAGAGGCGGTTCCAGGGCACAGTTTTAGGTGGATTCGGAGGCGACATTTGGCTATAATACGGAAATGCGATCTTCATGGTTTCTTCCTAACTGCATCAAGTATGAAGAAGTTACATCGGTTTACGGTGATTGAAACAAGTGCAAATTAGTTGATGTTAATGAAATATCATAAAAATTGCATGGCAGAGGCGGTTTCAGGGGCTCGAAAAGGGGGGGGGGGGTTCCAGGAAGTATTCAATGCTTGGCAGGAAGCCAATAGAGCGATGTAAGGGGCATTTATAGCAATCAAGATGAAAAAGATGGCTTCTGCTTCCATTATTTGCATAATTTACTACATATAGAGTTTCAGGGGCGTGTTCAGGCACATGAAAAGGGGGGTGGCTGGCATGGTGATGACGATATGCCAGCGATAACGGCGCAATAGACGTTTAGCTTATAATGATATATGCACATATGAGGCCAGAAAAGGGAATACAGTCTTTTTTGCAGAGGTGCGCTCAGGAATGGAAGAAAGGGGTCATATTATTGCAAGGAAACTAAGAGGCATGGGCGTTCAATGACATAACATACTGCAGTTTTCGGATGAAACACGCACCACAGGCTACTCTACGAACGAATATAAGATAATAGGAGAGTCCAGGTAGGGTAAAAAGGGGGGTAAGCAATGTTAATTGAAGTTGTAAGTGAAATAGTCACTGTTGACTAGTTGGTATCATAATAGCGGATAATATACTTATCAAAAGGTGTTGCGCCGCCCCAGTTTGGATCCTGGATACGCCTATGATGAAGTACAACATGCAAAAAGGAACTATCTACGATCAGTAACATATTTATAGTGCTGGGTAGCAACTTGTCTGCTGTTAATATTTTTCCCCAATTTGACCTCCCTTTTTCACTAACCTGGTACCGCCTATGGCAAAAATATGATTTATAACTGTTTGGTCTAATGTCACAATCAAATACCATTTCATTGATAAAAAAGGTTTTAATACGCATTTACTTCACCCCCATATTGAGTGACCTGCACACGCCTATGATTTTTAAATTTTCGAACGTCACCATCATATATCAATTTCCAATTCAATCTCCATCGATTCTTATTAGTTGTGTTAAAATCAGTCGATAAACATGAAAGCTATGTTGGATCAAAAATACCACTAAAATGTGTAGTTTTTGCCCCCTGTTTCCCCCCTATCCAAAATTTAGTTTTTGTTATTATTTATAAATGTAGATCGTATTGAGGGGAACCAAACACCGTTTCATTTTTGAAAATCGGACGGTTAGATCTCGAGATCTCCGGGGGGGCGGAATCCGTCCCCCCCGTTACAAATAGGGGTAGCCAGGAGCCTGTTACAAATAGGGTTAATCTAATTTTGACCCTAATGCTCTAATTTTAAAGTGCTATATTAGTGTTCTCAACTTATGGGTAAACTGACATTACCCTGGACACGTCCCAAGATTGAACTTGTCATGCCATCAGAATAACACACAACCGCACCTTACCCCGAACACGTCCCAAGATTGGACTTTTCGCACAACCAACACAATACTGACACAATATACATTTGGGCTAGGATCGCCAGGATGAATAATATTCAACCAAAGTAGGTACCTACCTAAGTAAGGACGATTGGACTTTTCGCACAACCAAATAATACTGACATACTAAAGCACCTTACCCCGGACACGTTCCAAGATTGGACTTTTCGTGCTATCAGAATAACACAACCACACCTTACCCCGGACACAACCAAGATATTAGTGTTCTAAATTTATGGGTAACTGACATTACCCTGGACATGTCCCAAGATTGGACTTTTCATGCTATGAAACACACAACCGCACCTTACCCCGGACACGTCCCAAGCTTGGGTTTTTCGCACAACCAGAAAATGCTGACACAATATAAATTTGGGCTAAGATCGCCAGGATTAATAATTTTCAACCAAATAGGTACCTACCTAAGTAAGGACGACTAGACTTTTCGCACAACAAAATAATACCAACATACTAAAGCACCTTACTCCGGACACGTCCCAAGATTGGAATTTTCGCGCAGCCAAATATTACTGACACACTGAAGTACCATTCGAAAAATGCATGCTACCAGCCACACTAATATACATTTGGGCTAGTAAGGATCATCGTTTTGGATCCACCGACCACCACCAAGGGTTTTCAAGTTTAACACAATCAAATAATACTGACACACTAAAGCATCACTTGAAAAAAATACATGCTACCAGCCACGCTAATATAAATTTGGGCTAGGATCGCCAGGATATTCAACCAATGCAGGTACCTACCTAATTAAAAGGACACTGATTCAACGGTTATAGGGCCTTGGATTCAACACTGAATACACAACCGATGCCGTACAAGAGAGGTAGAGTCATCCGGGGATTTTAGCGCCCCAGTCGCAACGCATTACGTGACGTCACTGGTGCTCTGGTCCGACTCGGCTGTCGCCGCACGCGGCTCAGTGTGGTGCAAACATTTCGAACGAGTTACGGATAGTTGCGCCTAAGGTACGATCCTATGTAAGATTACGTTTACCGCGGATAATTATCCATCCCTTAAAGGGAATAGGTCACCTTGAAAGTTGTCTTGAAGTTCAACCATTAGGTGCATCTTGACCTCAAAACTATGAATATGACTTTGGTTTGGACAACTGATGGATATATGTGGAGAAGAAAGAAGTAAGTTTCTCTTTCCATTTCACGAGAAATCGTACGATAGCAGCTGGCGTTCTGGCTCCGCCCCGCTCCACCTGACGCCAAGTACAGTCTCTGACAAGGGGCCGCCGCGCCGCTCGGGCGGCTGAGCGGATATTAACGAGGCGTCGTGACCAGAGACTACGTGCCAGAGAGTGTACCTGCCTCCGGCGGCGAGCCGGCGGCGGCGAGCGGCGAGCGTTCATTCCCCGATCGTGGCCCGAAACAGCGGGATTGAAATCGGGCCCACTAGTCCTGTGTCGAAATTACTTAACGTAGAGAGGTAATTCTTTCACCGCAAACCATTTTTAGATCTGCTCTACAAATCTGCTATCTCAGTCCAAAACCCCATGTTAAAGGTGAACTATTCCCTTTAACCCTCGCCCGGATAGGGGGGGGGGGGGGGGGGGTGGATGCCACCCCTCTCGTTTTTTTTCTCTGGAATAACTCGTGTAGTTTCTAACCGATTGCGATGAAACTTTCAGTACCCTACTTTTGAGAAATTTGACATATAATCTGAAATAATATGAAATTTTTAACCCACATGACCCGTGACTTATGACCTGCTTCTCAAGGTCATGTCAGGCGCAGCTGGCGTCCTGCAGATCGATGCTTGTAACTTGTGCAGTTTCCGAGTGTTTGTTGTTCAGGAACATCTTCAAAGGTGTTTCCAGGTGACACTTATGGTTTCAACTGAGATTGTGACCTCGATTGACCTTTTCAGAGGTCAACTGAGGTCATTGACCTCCGATGACCTCAGATGACTTTTTTGGGCTTCTGGCGGTTTCTAGGACAATTTGTGACGCTGATTTCAAATTTGGGATCCATTTGAGATAATGATATGTTCAACTGGGGTTATGCGTATCCTCAGGTCAACCGAGGTCACTGACCTCAGATGACCTGGCATGACCTTTTTGGAATTTTGCAGTTTTATGACATTTTGTGACGCTGATTACGAATTTGGCACCTATTAAGCATTATGATATGCTCATTCACGATTCTAGCTCGATCAAATTCAATTTATACGCATTTTCAATTTTGATGACTTTTGGGTCATTGACATGACATCAGAGGTCACTTAATGACCCAATACATTAAAATCGGGCATCAGCGGCTTTCTCTCATCACAAGCAACACACTCGTCTTTGAATCGAAGCTCTAGCTTAATTATGGGCGATACGCTAAGGGGGGGGGGGGGGGGGGGCGTACCAACCCCCTACCCGAACACGTAGTGATTTTGCCCTGCCTTGGCGAGGGTTAACTCATGCTGAGGGGGAGACGAACATACGCTGTCCCGGTCCGGCTGAGAGGGAGACGGCCATACGTTGTCCCGGTCTGGCTGAGGGCGAGACGGGCATACGTTGCACCAGTCCGGCTGAGGGGCGAGACAGCCACACGCTGTCCCAGTCTGGATGAGGGGCGAGAAATGGCATTGTTTTGGCTTAATGTTCAAGATATGCTTAAAAACAAATACAAAAAACAACAAAATATTTCAAAACAATAGACTTGCAACCTAACTACCTAACTTACTTATCTAACAGCAACGACTTCAAATTGACGCTCGTCAATACCCGTCAAAAGACCGTAAAACGCTCGAAAGCGCAGCTGCGGACACGGATCTGGCCACGACTGGACCAGAGCACCAGTGACGTCATCTCTAATGCTTAGCCGCCCGGCAACCGATACATGGGTAATCCCGGGATGACACCCCCTGGACATTTCAACACTGAACACACGACCCTGGCGTGTTGTTTTCGTATGGCCGCAGAAGAATGTCACAAAAGCGCAACATATGCATACATTCGGGCCACTAAATACGAAAATCATTGCAATCAATATACATTCCACGCTTTCACAATTTACTTGAAAACTATAGAGGTCCGATCTGGGTAGTAAGTGGTACACAACCTGCCTGCCATCATGCTCATTCAGATAATGTATGGATTTTGGGTCCATCACCAAGGGGTTTCGAATCCATGTATGTCAAACGGTTTGAATTTTCCCATTATATAGATGACACATTTCAAAGGCATCAGCTAGTAATCTCCGAAATGTCACTCTTTAACTTCAATATAATCGGCAGTGCACCATCGTCAGAATAGATTCAAATAATTTAGCGCTGTACATAGTTGGCTAATAATAAGGCTTAACCCGCGACTTACTGTGGGGGGCTATTTTTGCCCACCCCCCTCCCGTTATTTTGCAATAACTTATAAACTAACACTGTTATCGTTACCAAACTTGAAATCCCTTCTCTTACATCAATTCTACACATTGTGGCAAAAGGAAAAGTATGAGGCTCTGATAGGTCAACCGGGAATGACGTCAGAGTGAAGTCATGTTCTTCCGTTTTTGTTGCAAAATAATGGTTTGCGGAAAACGCTGTCAAAGGTACTATGTTTGAGATAAACTCAAATGTCTTAAATCAAATTACTGACAATCGACTGGGATATCCAACAGTTATCTCGGATTTTTGAGTTTTTTTTTATTCAAAATTTTGAGAAATTCAATTACATTTGTTTTTTATTTTGTTTTTACAAAATTTTCAAGAAAAAAACAACAGAATTATCCAAAAACCGGAATATATGTGTTCAAGACGTGTGCGGTGAATATGTGTACCAAATTTGAAGTCAATATCTTCAACAATGACTGAGTTATGACCGTTAAATGACAAAAATCGACCACCTCTCACAGCATTAATATGCATAAAAAATCCATTTCCATTTTTGCTTTTTACTTCTATTTATATGGAAAAAAAACAGTTTTATAAGGTCATTTACGCGTTCTAGACGAAAAACAAACCCATAAACATGTGTTACAACGCCCAATGACCGTAATCTGCAGTTTGACCTCGTGATCTCGGATGACCTGGACCTGATCCAATTTCATAAACAGCTTAGAAAGGTACTTAGAAGTGTCAGACACGAATCATACCGATTTATCGACAGCTTATGCGTTTAATATCGCAATTTTGCGCGACAATTCCATCCATCGAGACCTTTTGACACAGTCAAACATTTTGTACTTGACCTGACCTGTGCAGTGACCCTGAGGTCAACAATATTATGTTTCCCTCGATCAATTTCCAAGGGATATCGAATGCCGTTTGAATTTTTACTTTCGGTCCAGTAGTTCCGGATATCCGAGGGTAAAAATAGCCCCCCCCCCCCCCCCCCCCCCAGTAAGTCGCGTTATGAAATATACCCCAGTAACTCGCGGGTTAAGGCACGCTTTCACTTGTATGCCGTGGCAATACTATACAATCATGCAGACTCAAAAATAGCTCGTTTCAGTTCGTTGCGAAGTGGCAGACAATGCAGTGCATGTGCCTTTTGAACTGTAACACGTCTGCAAAACTTGATTGGGATTATCTTTGTCACGCCGTGCAAACGTCCCGCAACAAAGAACAATTTGTGCGGCAAACTTCATTTACATGTTCGTTTACACTGTACAAGTTTAAAATCTTTAAAAAACATGCATCATTGCGGACAACATACTCAAATATATCAAGAGCAGGCAAACTCATGTCGCCAGCTTCACTCCTTCCCTCCTCTCTCCTGTTTCCGCCAAGCGTTCTGGGTCGGGCCGGGCACTGCATCGCCTCGGTGCTGACCTGCCCTCGGTCAAAGGTCACATGACTTAGAACAGGTCAGGTGGACCGGGGCGGGGCGGCCTCCTCAGTTGCTCGTTAAGGCTGGGCAGGTGAGACGCGCAAAGCTCCAGTGATCAGATCGGCTCAGTTATACAGTTTATGCCTCTTATTGTATGTCTACCCAGCAGCCCAGAAGGGCTGCCAGCCAGCCCCCGGTAAGCCCGGTCTTTGGGAATGTGGCAACCCTGATCCCACTTTCCATGGCATTGTTTTCTCGTAATTCTCTTTTTTATATTTTGCTGATATTCGACCTGATTTGCGCGTGAACACTGCATGAACAGTAACCTCATCTAGCAAATAAATCGCACACATATAATTGATGTATTAATATTCACAAACTTCAATCTGCACTATCTTCAGTCTTTACTCCACCATCTACATCACCGCCAGTGATAGGATACCTTTAACTCCGAGTTCCTAAAGACGTCTGAATCATTTCCTGTTATGCGATTCCTTGGCCGAGCTGGAGATGGGAACCTAACCAAGTGAGCTCACCAGGCGAGTTCAAACATACTTGTGTAACATACATATTTCCTACAACAAAGTTGCTTTCAAGCCTTTTCAGGAGCAATACATATTGTTATAAAGCTTATACAGTGAATAAACATATTCGGCTCAGGCGGAGATTGTCCAGTAATCACCAAGCCAAAAGACACAATAATTTGAGCGAACAAAATGAGGAAATAATGCTATGAAATATGCGGTATTGACTGTCCATGCCTTCCTAGTCATTCAGCGTTTCACTAAACGTCGCACGATGCTGACGGCTCGTCGCCGCCATGCACAGCTGAGCAATATTTTGTAACTGGACGCTATGTATAGCCTCAGCTGTTCGACCCCAGCTAGTCACTGAAGCCAAACAGTCCAGAAAGCCGAGCACAGCACGGAATAGCAGGCTGTAATTTACCGTCAAATGACCTTAGCCGTCGGAGCGCCCGAAAACCCAAATCATCGTTAGCATCAATCTGTCTTAATCAATCAATCTGTCTAGTCTGTCTTAACCCGCGCGGCGCTGGGGTCTCCATCCGAACGTGCGGTGCTGGGGGGTAAATTTACCCCCGCCCTCGTATCTTCCGAACCAATAACCGCAGCGAGACGCGCCAGGCGGCGATCGAAAGCTCTCAGTGAGAAGAATCTAACGCATGCCCGAAATTATTAACATAAGGTCACATGTCAGGTCACGGTCAGGTCAAGTGTCAAAATTTCAGTATTTGGGTTTTGGAGCTATACATTCCATCCAAAGCCTTGTATTGCAACTATTATCTCACAAAGTGCTCCCAAATATATAATGCATCTCCCGCATAAGTAAAAGTGAAATTTTAAGCAAAAGGTCAAGGTCAAGATCAGGTCACAAAAGGTCACAGGTCTACGAAAGCCATGCGACACATGTTGTATGGGTTATTTTACACGTATAATTCGATAGAAGCAGCCATTTTCACAGCCTGACACCATATAATCGCCCTCCGGTCAAGGTCAGGTCACAAATAAGGTCAAAATTTGAAATTGATTAATCTAAATAAACATTGCTAATAAACATAAACATTGTTTCTAGACTAGTTTTTGTCTTCGAAATACAGTGGTGGCATTTATTTGTCTGTATCTGGTCAGTAAAAGCCAAAAAACGCAATTTAAAAAATGACGTCATGAGTTACTTATTCTTAGAGAGCCATAAGTCAGTCAAAAATAAAGAAATTGCTTTGAAATTTGGTTTGAACATCGTTCATACTCGGCTCTCTAATCATCTTCCGGTTTTTTGAAAAATTAAATTGCTTAAAAATGGATAAGTTTGGGGGAAATTACCTTAATAATTTAGACATTTCAGTAACGGCCAAAAATAATGGCTATCTCAGTTCAAAACCAATACAAATGGGAAACATTCCCTTTGACCTATTACTGTCAGGCTGAAAAATACGAATCTGTCGGATGGGAGAGGGCCTATTCGGCGACCCCCCCCCCCCTTCCCTTCGTTTCC
Organism: Chirona hameri; assembly: GCA_036785665.1. NCBI lineage: Eukaryota > Metazoa > Arthropoda > Thecostraca > Balanomorpha > Balanidae > Chirona > Chirona hameri. The sequence continues at coordinate 43,230 of JAXIVJ010010205.1, forward strand.
CGGAAACCGCTGGACTGATTCTCTCCGGGAAAGAAGCATTCGATTCCTTGGAGCATGAACTACATTCCTATTTACATAAATATGCAAAATGTTGTCATGGGCGGATACAGATAGCAAAAAAATGGGGGAAACATGCATTTTTTATTCTTGCTCTGGGACGTTGTTTGAACGCAATGTTTTCATATTGTTGGATTTCGTCACCTAATTGTATGCTCTAACATATACTCCTTTTTAAAGTTGGGGAAATTAACCTAAATGCGTCCTCAGGAAATTCCAAAGGGGAGTATCTAAAGATGTCACTATAATATGTTTTGCCGCTTTGATTTCTGTTTTAGATGCTTATAATTATATTTGTAGGTATGCATGAGAATGTAAATTATGGAAGCTTTTTATGTGTGCAGTGGCGTGCTCAGGAGGGGAAGAGGAGGCGAATTGGGCCTTGTCTTTTGTTATCTTTATCTTTGCTTAATTATATATTTTGCTATGTAGTGTCAGGCCGTGGGTCCACAATTCCCCCTAATTTATCCCTGGGACCACCTATGCCCCAAACTACAATTGTGATCCATGCAGATGATATTGCATGAAATTACCCACTGCAAAATAACGATCAGGGGCACTAAACACCATGCGTGTAAACGGAGTCAAACACATGCCCCCCCAAAAATGTCCCTGGAGTCGCCCTTCGGAAACCAAAAATGTCAAGCATTGCTAAAAAAGGTCATCAAGTTTCAAGTTGAATATATTTTACTATGTAGTTACACATCGTGGTTTCACAACTCTCCCTTATTCCATCCCTGGAGCAGCACATAACATTGGGCCATGCGCTTCCGTCCCACCCCTAGAGGCATGCGCTTCCGTCCCACCCCTAGAGCCATGCGCTTCCGTCCCACCCCTAGAGGCATGCGCTTCCGTCCCACCCCTAGAGCCATGCGCTTCCGTCCCACCCCTAGAGGCATGCGCTTCCGTCCCACCCCTAGAGGCATGCGCTTCCGTCCCACCCCTAGAGGCATGCGCTTCCGTCCCACCCCTAGAGGCATGCGCTTCCGTCCCACCCCTAGAGGCATGCGCTTCCGTCCCACCCCTAGAGGCATGCGCTTCCGTCCCACCCCTAGAGCCATGCGCTTCCGTCCCACCCCTAGAGGCATGCGCTTCCGTCCCACCCTAGAGGCATGCGCTTCCGTCCCACCCCTAGAGGCATGCGCTTCCGTCCCACCCCTAGAGGCATGCGCTTCCGTCCCACCCCTAGAGCCATGCGCTTCCGTCCCACCCCTAGAGGCATGCGCTTCCGTCCCACCCCTAGAGGCATGCGCTTCCGTCCCACCCCTAGAGGCATGCGCTTCCGTCCCACCCCTAGAGGCATGCGCTTCCGTCCAACCCCTAGAGGCATGCGCTTCCGTCCCACCCCTAGAGGCATGCGCTTCCGTCCCACCCCTAGAGGCATGCGCTTCCGTCCCACCCCTAGAGGCATGCGCTTCCGTCCCACCCCTAGAGCCATGCGCTTCCGTCCCACCCCTAGAGGCATGCGCTTCCGTCCCACCCCTAGAGGCATGCGCTTCCGTCCAACCCCTAGAGGCATGCGCTTCCGTCCCACCCCTAGAGGCATGCGCTTCCGTCCCACCCCTAGAGGCATGCGCTTCCGTCCCACCCCTAGAGGCATGCGCTTCCGTCCCACCCCTAGAGCCATGCGCTTCCGTCCCACCCCTAGAGGCATGCGCTTCCGTCCCACCCCTAGAGGCATGCGCTTCCGTCCCACCCCCTAGAGGCATGCGCTTCCGTCCCACCCCTAGAGGCATGCGCTTCCGTCCCACCCCTAGAGGCATGCGCTTCCGTCCCACCCCTAGAGGCATGCGCTTCCGTCCCACCCCTAGAGGCATGCGCTTCCGTCCCACCCCTAGAGGCATGCGCTTCCGTCCCACCCCTAGAGGCATGCGCTTCCGTCCCACCCCTAGAGGCATGCGCTTCCGTCCCACCCCTAGAGGCATGCGCTTCCGTCCCACCCCTAGAGGCATGCGCTTCCGTCCCACCCCTAGAGGCATGCGCTTCCGTCCCACCCCTAGAGGCATGCGCTTCCGTCCCACCCCTAGAGGCATGCGCTTCCGTCCCACCCCTAGAGGCATGCGCTTCCGTCCCACCCCTAGAGGCATGCGCTTCCGTCCCACCCCTAGAGGCATGCGCTTCCGTCCCACCCCTAGAGGCATGCGCTTCCGTCCCACCCCTAGAGGCATGCGCTTCCGTCCCACCCCTAGAGGCATGCGCTTCCGTCCCACCCCTAGAGGCATGCGCTTCCGTCCCACCCCTAGAGGCATGCGCTTCCGTCCCACCCCTAGAGGCATGCGCTTCCGTCCCACCCCTAGAGGCAGGCGCTTCCGTCCCACCCCTAGAGGCATGCGCTTCCGTCCCACCCCTAGAGGCATGCGCTTCCGTCCCACCCCTAGAGGCATGCGCTTCCGTCCCACCCCTAGAGGCATGCGCTTCCGTCCCACCCCTAGAGGCATGCGCTTCCGTCCCACCCCTAGAGGCATGCGCTTCCGCCTATGCCACAAAATACAATTGTGATCCATGCAGATAATATTACACGAGATAGTCCACCCCGAAATAACGTTTTGAGTTACTAAACACAATGTGTGTGTACACTTGCCCCCCCCCCCCCCCCCAACAAAAAACAGTTCCTGGAGTCGCCTGTGAGAAACCCAAAAATATAAAAATCACACAGGTGTGCAAGGAACATCTAAGAAGGTTCACTGAGTTCAAAATTCTTGTCTTTTAGATTTCGATGAAATACCAGTGACCCAAAAGGCCTCTCAAAATATGTCCCTGAAGGCGCCAATGCTCAATTTAAAAACAGAACAAAATGCTCAACATGTCTACAAAAACCAGTAAGGAAAGTCGTGAAAGTCGTAGGCTCGTATCTACAATGGTTAGAGAATGGGAACTGATTCCATTCGAAAGCCGAGTCACGCTGAAAACCAAAACTTGCTCCCAAAAACCACGCCTGGAGCCGCCCCTTGTGATCTGACAACTTTTCTATTTTTACACAATGATGTGCGACTGGCGAGATGGCCATACACTGCACCGGTCTGACTGAGGGGTGAGACGGCCATACGCTGCCCCGGTCCGGCTGAGGGGCGAGACGGCCATACTCTGCCCCGGTCTGGCTGAGGGCGAGACGGCCATATGCTGCACTGGTCCGGCTGATGAGCGATACGGCCGTTCGCTCCCGCGGTCTGGCTGAGGGACGAGGGGTGAAACGGCCATCAGCTGCTCCGGTCTGGCTGAGGGGCGAGACAGTCATACGCTGCACTGGTCCTGCTGAGGGGTGAGACGGCCATACGCTGCCCCGGTCCGGCTGATGGGCGAGACGGCCGTTCGCTGCCCCAGTCCGACTGAGGGATGAGACGGCCATACGCTGCTCTAGTCTGGCTCTAGTCAGCCGATACATGTGGAATCCCGGGATGACACTCCCCTGCACCGCCCCAAACTCTAAATGTATATTTCTCCCCTGCTTCTGCAGTTTAACCCTATTCCCTGCGGGGCAGGTTCTGCGCCTCCGGTAGTTTTTAACTTGCCGCTTCTAAACCGTTAAGCCTAACGTCCTGAAACTTTGTGACTCTTCCCAAAATTGAATGGCGCGTTTTGTGTCAATATTTTGAGAAAATCGGTCCAGCAGAGGCGGTTCTAGGCTCCTGTTTTGGGGAGGGTGTTACGAATGCGGTTTTGCGGCGCATACTTCCTTCGTGGTTTGCAGTGCAATAAATGCGTCAGAAACAATTCCAATGCAATATTCATCATAGATACTGGGATTGTACATATTTTGGGGCAGATGCGCACTCAGGATAAAAAATGGGAGGCGATACCCACCCTCAAATTAGGTCCAACTTCAAATTAGTAAGATGATAAGAGCGTTATACGCATGGTCCCCCCCCCCCCCATGTTTTTTCCTGGATCCGCCTATGCGCAATATATCAAATTTAACAAATTACAGCATATAATGCCCACATGTGACGTTCCTGACGTCCCAAATAATCACGAACAGCACATATTTTCTTTCTTCAGAAAATCCACCATTTTACATTGCCTGAATACGCCTATTATTTTTTATTTTGTTTTTGGCTTTTGATTTATTAAATACCAGTACATATGAAGCTCAAAAACGTTTGGGGCATGAAAATCGGGCGAGCCACATGGCTGCAATGACCTTTAAAAAACAAACATCCAAAATTTTAGCATTTTTTACCCCCTGGCCCCCTATTTTTGAACAAAACAAAAATTTCGGGGTTCATAAATAGAGATCTTGTCATGACGCATCGAATGGCGCTTTCTCCATCGAAATCTACCGAGCGGTTCTCGAGATATCTGGGGGGGGGGGGCAGAATCTGCCCCCGCAGGTTAACGTAATTCTGGCCGCCCGCAGGGAATAGGGTTAAAACAGCTGCAGAATGAATGTCACAAAAGCGCAACATATGAAGACATTCGTGCCCACTAAATACAAATATAATTGCAATCAATACCAATTCCACGCTTTCACAATTTACTTGAAAAATATAGAGGTCTGATCTGAATGGTAGTGGTACACACTGAAATGTCTGCCATCATGCTGATTCAGAGAATGTATGGGTTTTGGGTCCATCACCGAGGGATTTCGAGTTTCTAGCGTTGGAACGGTTTGAATTTGCCATTTATATAGTATATTAGCAAATCTTGCAAGATATCGTGACAGAAGTCAATGTCAATGCAGTTGCTACAAATCGCAGCGAAACACTAATCACAGGTAAAATTCGCAGTAAAAAACAAATCGCAATACAAATTCGCAGTATCACCAAAATTGTTTCTTCATGGGTACGTTTGAAATGCGATACTCAGCACAATATTGCATAGGACATTGAAGC
>JAXIVJ010010206.1:2500-40000 GCA_036785665.1 Chirona hameri
AGGGGTCTTTGCCCTCCATAGGGCTCCTCTCACCTTCCCTCTGGCTTCCAGAGAGCCGCTTCTGGACTTCAGGGACACCTCTGATCTCCATAGGACCCCCTCTGGCCTACAGAGGACCAGGAGCGTAAACAGGATTTCTCCCAGTGGGGGATGGGATCAGAGGGACCCTCGTAGCCAAAGGGGGCCCACATAATTAAAATAGTACAGTATGTTGTATGTTGTGACATAACTTTCGACAACGAAGAAGTATATTTTTTTATTTTTGGGAGTCAAAACTCAAAATTTTACAAATCCGCGATAGCCATTTCAATATGTTATTTCCTTTGTTTCGGCTTCTTTATTTGCAATTTGCTTCAAAACTAGATTGTCTACGATTGTTCAAACATTTATTGGTTTTCCACCAAAAATGGCATGACGTGACGTGATTAAAATGTCATTATCTCCCAAAGTACTTCACGATTTTCATTGAAATGTTGTGATAAAACGAAGAATGGATGCAGAATAAGGTACTGAAAGGTTGGCGTCGATATCTAATCATTGTTTTCAAGTTATTGAGAACATCGGGGGAGGGGCAGATTCTGCCACCTCCAGCGGGACGAGGTTTAATCAAAATAATATCCTGAATCTTCTTCAATTCGGATTGAGGAAACAACACAGAACGTACATGCCGATTGTGCACATGTACGATGAAGTTACAAAATCTCTACAAAATAACGAAATAACATGCTTCTTATATCTTTATTTACAGAAAGCTTTGGATACCGTTTGCTTTATAAGTTTTCTTGAAAAAATACACCACATTGTGATACGAGGGGTTTCAACAACACGATAGAGTCATATCTTAACACGCGCCCTGGAGGGCCTCTGATAATTACACGCCCTGGTGTGGGGGGGGGGCGGATTCCGCCCCCCCCCCCCTAAGATATCGAAAACCACGCAACGTAGCGACAGGCGGAAAACGGCGTTAGATAGCTCGAGACCAGAGTTCGCCATAGGCTGGGCCTGGGCTGGGCCTCAACTTTAAGGAAATCACTGGGCTCTGGATGGGCCTGGGCCTGACAAGTTGTAAGTAATGCGCGCGTCGCACAAGCTCAGGTCAGAGCTCAAAAATATTTTAACCAGCAGTTCACTTGCACAGCAACACACTGTTGCTGTGGCTGTGGCTTTTTTTCTCTTTTTTTGGTTAGCATAGTTAGTTCATGGTTTCATATTTATAGTATACAAGTAAATGTGCTAGGATAATTATTGCAAATTTTGTGAAAATATTTATATGCTTAATCTGAACGGGCCGGACCGGGCCTGGGCCTCAATATTATTAATTTGACCGGGCCTGGTCCGGGCCTGGGCTTGGTGTTCATGGGCCTGGGCCGGGCCGGGCTGGGGTTGGTGGGCCCGTAACGAACACTGCTCGAGACAAGCTCTATGGAAGGTATTTCTGTCTTTTTTAGGTCAGGTTAATGTTGAGGTCACCAGAGGTCATCAAAGGTCAGATTTTCCAGTTTTAGGACTTCGCTCGAGAAACCTCAAAATATTTCGGGAACTGTGATAGCTAGGAACTAACGAAAAAAGCAATCGAAAGCTCTTGAAAAATTTAATCGCCATCTGTGTGTCCTCAAATTTGAGCTCAGGTCACTTTAGGCTCCAGATGTCATCAAATGTATTTTTTTTATAAATATATATATTAAGTATTATTTTTTATAAAAAATTGTACTCCTCTCAGACGTTACTAGCATACACTGAAAACAATGAGAACTTTGACTGGTCTTCCTTCGAGAGCCTCACCGGCGCTCGACCGGCAGACCACCTCTACCACCACAGGACCCTCTAAAGGACAGCAAAGGCCCTCTACAGATCGACAGGGTCCTCTAAAGGCCGGCAGATGACCATCTGCAGTTCGGTAGGGCCCTCTAAAGGCCGGAAGGGCCCTATAAAGGCCGCCAGGGCCCTCTAAAGGCCGGCAGGGCCATCTAAAGGCCGACAGAGAGCCCTCTATAGATTGACGGGGGTACTCTGCAGATCGACAGGGCCCCTACAGGCTGGAAGAGGGCCCTCCACAGGTCGGCAGGGCCCTCTAAATGCCGGAAGGGCCCTATAAAGGGCGCCAGGCCCTCTAAAGGCCGGCAGGGCCATCTAAAGGCCGACAGAGAGCCCTCTATAGATTGACGGGGGTACTCTGCAGATCGACAGGGCCCCTACAGGCTGGAAGAGGGCCCTCCACAGGTCGGCAGGGCCCTCTAAATGCCGGCAGAGGCCCTCTACAGATTGGCAGGGCGATCTACAGATCGGTAAGGCCCTTTAATGGCCGGCTAAAGGTCGACAGGGCCCTCTAGAAGCCGGAAGGGCCCTCACAGGCCGTCAGGGCCCTCTAAAGGCCGTCAGGGCCCTCTAAAGGCCGTCAGGGCCCTATAAAGGCCGTCAGGGCCCTCTACAGGTCGGCAGGGGCCTCTAAATGCCGGCAGAGGCCCTTTACAGATTGGCAAGTCGATCTACCAATTGGCAGGCTCTCTAAAGGCCGTCAGGGGGCCCTCTCCAGATCGGCAGGGACCCTCTACATATCGGCAGGGCCCTATAAATGCCGGCAGAAGGCCCTCTACAACCGACAGGGGCCATATAAATGCCGGCAGGGGGCCATCTGCAGATCGGCAGGGCCCTTTAAAAGCTGGTAGAGGGCCCTCTCCACACTGCCTGTGCCCTTGTGTACGTATTTACATATACATGCCTTTAACAGACAAGGAAGTGCTGTTATTTATTCGTGTTACGATTTGTTTAAGTTGGTGGGCGTTCTTTTATGCGACGTAAGGCGTTTCGCTGGCGCCTGCCACCATCCAAAACACTGGGGCCCCCAGGGGCCCTCGCTCGGTCGCCAGAGGGGCCTGCCTGGCCTCCAGGGGGGGGGGGGTGGGCCATGTCCCCTTGCCCCCCCCCCCCCCCTTGCCTACGCCCTTGCGGGGGACCCCTGCCCTTTGACCTCCAGAGGGCCTATCTGGCTTCCAGAGGGCCCCTATGGCCTTCGGTGGCCTTGCTTACCTCCAAAGGACCCCTCTGACCCCCAGGGGCCCACCTCTGACCTCGCCTCTGACTTCCAGATGGCCTCCTCTGGCGTTAAAATGCCCCCTCTGACCTCCATAGGACCCCCTCTGGCTTCCAGGGGCACCTGTGACCTCTGCGATGGAGCCTGCAAGATGGCCCCTTTGAAGCATGGAAAAAGAATGTACAGGGCCCCTACAGGCTGGGCCCCTCCAGGCTGGAAGAGGGCCCTCCACAGGTCGGCAGGGCCCTCTAAATGCCGGAAGGGCCCTATAAAGGGCGCCAGGCCCTCTAAAGGCCGGCAGGGCCATCTAAAGGCCGACAGAGAGCCCTCTATAGATTGACGGGGGTACTCTGCAGATCGACAGGGGCCCCTACAGGCTGGAAGAGGGCCCTCCACAGGTCGGCAGGGCCCTCTAAATGCCGGCAGAGGCCCTCTACAGATTGGCAGGGCGATCTACAGATCGGTAAGGCCCTTTAATGGCCGGCTAAAGGTCGACAGGGCCCTCTAGAAGCCGGAAGAGCCCTCACAGGCCGTCAGGGCCCTCTAAAGGCCGTCAGGGCCCTATAAAGGCCGTCAGGGCCCTCTACAGGTCGGCAGGGGGCCTCTAAATGCCGGCAGAGAGGCCCTTTACAGATTGGCAAGTCGATCTACCAATTGGCAGGCTCTCTAAAGGCCGTCAGGGGGCCCCTCTCCAGATCGGCAGGGACCCCTCTACATATCGGCAGGGCCCTATAAATGCCGGCAGAAGGCCCTCTACAACCGACAGGGGCCATATAAATGCCGGCAGGTGGGCCATCTGCAGATCGGCAGGGCCCTTTAAAAGCTGGTAGAGGGCCCCTCTCCACACTGCCTGTGCCCTTGTGTACGTATTTACATATACATGCCTTTAACAGACAAGGAAGTGCTGTTATTTATTCGTGTTACGATTTGTTTAAGTTGGTGGGCGTTCTTTTATGCGACGTAAGGCGTTTCGCTGGCGCCTGCCACCATCCAAAACACTGGGGCCCCCAGGGGGCCCTCGCTCGGTCGCCAGAGGGGCCTGCCTGGCCTCCAGGGGAGCCATGGCCCCTTGCCCCCCCCCCCCCCCTTGCCTACGCCCTTGCGGGGGACCCCTGCCCTTTGACCTCCAGAGGGCCTATCTGGCTTCCAGAGGGCCCCTATGGCCTTCGGTGGCCTTGCTTACCTCCAAAGGACCCCTCTGACCCCCAGGGGCCCACCTCTGACCTCGCCTCTGACATTCTAGATGGCCTCCTCTGGCGTTCAAATGCCCCCTCTGACCTCCATAGGACCCCCTCTTGGCTTCCAGGGGCACCTGTGACCTCTGCGATGGAGCTGCAAGATGGCCCCTTTGAAGCATGGAAAAAGAATGCATGCATAGTAATGCTGTGAGAGGTTTGTCGATTTTTCGATCCTTAAATGACAGGATGGGGCAAAAAAATATGTTTGCCCCTCCCCCCCCCCCACCCCTGCCCGACGACAGGGGGGTCGAATGCCCTCCTGACCCCCCCCCCCCCCCCCCCCGGTGGCGCCGCGCTGCCATTGACCATTGTTAACCCGCGAGTTACTGGAGTATAATTTCATAACGCGACTTACCGGGGGGGGGGGCTATTTTTTGCCCCCCCCCCCCCCCCCCCCTCGGATCTCCGGAACTACTAGACCGAATGTAAAAATTCAAACGGCATTCGGTAGCCCTGGGAAATTTATCGAGGGAAACATAATATTGTTGATCTCGGGTCACCGATGACGTCACAGGTCATGTCAAGTACACAATGTTTGACCGTGTCAAAAGGTCTCGATGGATGGAATTGTCGCGCAAAATTGTGATATTAAACGCATAAGCAGTCGATAAATCGGTAGGATTCGTGTGTCTGACACTTCTAAGTACCTTTCTAAGCTGTTTATGACCTTGGGTCAGGTCAATGTCATCCGAGGTCACTAGGTCGAACTGCAGATTACGGTCATTAGGCGTTGTAACACATGTTTATGTTTTTTTTTCTCGTCTAGAACGCGAAAAATGACCTTAGAACATTGTTTGTTCTATATAAATAGAAGTAAAAAGAAAAACGGAAAAGCATTTTGTATGCATAGTAATGCTGTGAGAGGTCGTCGATTTTTGTCATTTAAAGGTCATTGTCATTGTCATTTGTCATTTTGTCAGTCATTTTTGAAGATATCAACTTCAAATTTGGTACACATATTCACTGAACACGTCTAGATCACATATAATCCGTTTTTTTGATAATTCTATTTTTGTTCAATTTTACAACAAAAAAAAATATTTGGATTTCTAAAAAAATGTATTTTATAAAAAAAAAAACTCACAAATCCGAGATGGCAGTTTGATAGCCCGGTCTATTGTCAGTAATTTGATTTAAGACAATTGAGTTTATCTCAAACATCGTACCTTTGACAGCGTTTTCCGAAAACCATTATTTTGCAACAAAAACTGAAGAACATGACGTCACTGACGTCATTCCCGGTTTACCTATCATAACCTCATATTTTTCCTTTTGCCAACATGTGTAGAATTGATGTGAGAAAAGGTACTGCAACATTGGTGACGATACTGGTGTTGGTTTAGGGTTATTGCAAATTACGGGAGGGGGCAAAAAATAGCCCCCCCCCCCCCCCGGCCCGGTAAGTCGCGGGTTAAAGGGCGCATTGCTACTGTTTTCCAGCCATTCCTTGAAAAGTGTTACCATTTTGGAATTGCATACATTTAACAGCTGAAAGGCACTATGCTTCTTCAGCAATTTCGGTTATTGGAAATTGAAATGACATCATGCTGATTGGGCCATTCCGTTTCCGAATTGATCACAGTTGGTGTTATTGGTGACGAGCACGAGCCGCCATTTGCTGTTAGGGGCATCAACGCTGCATGCTCTGCATGTTCAACACAATGGCAGTTTTGGCACATGTGTTATACAACTGGGGTAACGTCATTGTGTGACTGTCTTTTTGTGCCTGTACTGATTTCTCTTAAATGTTTTTTCTTTTCTTTTTTGAACCAGCCTCCGTTTTCTCTAACAACTTTACAGTATCCAGCTGTCGGCGAAGTCGTAACCAAGCAACATGTGCTGCCTGTAACCAGACAACATGCGCTGCCTGTAACCAGACAACATGCGCTGCCTGTAACCAGACAACATGTGCTGCCTGTAGCCAGGCAACATGTGCTGCCTGTAACCAGACAACATGTGCTGCCTGTAACCAGGCAACATGCCCTGCCTGTAACCAGACAACATACGCTGCCTGTAACCAGACAACATGTGCTGCCTGTAACCAGACAACATGTGCTGCCTGTAACCAGGCAACATGCGCTGCCTGTAACCAGACAACATGTGCTGCCTGTAACCAGGCAACATGCACTGCCTGTAACCAGGCAACATGCGCTGCCTGTAACCAGACAACATGCGCTGTCTGTAACCAGGCAACATGTGCTGCCTGTAACCAGGCAACATGTGCTGCCTGTAACCAGGCAACATGCGCTGCCTGTAACCGGACAACATGTGGTGCCTGTAACCAGGCAACATGCGCTGCCTGTGACCAGACAACATGTGCTGCCTGTAACCAGACACTGAGATCACATGTGACCGGACACTGAGACCACATGTGACCAGACACTGAGATCACATGTGACCAGACACTGAGATCACATGTGACCAGACACTGAGATCACATGTGACCAGACACTGAGATCACATGTGATCGCCAGTCAGCAACCGACAGATACTAGGTTCTCCTTATACACAATATACCCCACATCACCCTGCGCTGTCTCTAACGCGCCGCCTGTCTGTCCCTCCCTCGGCAGGTCGAAGCGGACGGCGACACGCGAGGGTCCTCAGGACATGGGTGCCACGGCCACCGTGGAGGTCGACACAGAGCGCGACCGCGACGATCAGGCCATCTTCGAGCGCGCCATGGCCGTGAACAAGGTGAGCGTCGAGGGGGCGCCACTGGTGTGATGGGCGGTGGGTGGGAATGTGTGTAGGCGCTCTGCTGCGGAGGGGGCTGGTGCAGGTGGTGGAGGAACTAGATAATGTATTTTGGTCAGGGCTGGTAAGTGATTTTGTGATGTTGACAATGGATACATTGATTGGATGCTTTGATTTCCTGGTTTGTATATTACAAATAAGCAGAAAGCTGGTCAGCTTGCATGCACTAGCTTGACCTGCTTTTGTTCACATTTAAGTATTCATGCTTTTTTATTTAGTATTCATGATTCAGTTCATCATGATTGTGTGTGTCTAATTTTGAATACGACGACGGTTTGTGCGTTGTATTGACATTAATAATATGTCAGATAACTGAGTGGCCGTTAGCCCGTTATTGTGGACACCGACGGAACTTCAAGCTTTCTCATTATTTCACCGTCACAACATTAGACGTCACGCTGGTCAGCCACTCTGACTGGTCATACCAACTCGGACCTGACCCCGGACCTGACCCCGGACCTGACCCCGGACCTGACGCCGGACCTGACCCTGGACCTGCCCCTGACCCCGGACCTGACCCCGGACCTGACCCCGGACCTAACCCCGGACCTAACCCCGGACCTGACCCTGGACCTGACCCTGGACCTGACCCTGGACCTGACCCTGGACCTGACCCTGACCCCGGACCTGACCCCGGACCTGACCCCGGACCTGATCCCCGAACCTGACCCCGGACCTGACCCCGGACCTGACCCTGGACCTGACCCGGACCTGACCCCGGACCTGACCCCGGACCTGACCCCGGACCTGACCCCGGACCTGACCCCGGACCTGACCCCGGACCTGACCCCGGACCTGACCCCGGACCTGACCCCGGACCTGACCCCGGACCTGACCCCGGACCTGACCCCGGACCTGACCCCGGACCTGACCCCGGACCTGACCCCGGACCTGACCCTGACCCCTGACCCTGACCCCGGACCTGACCCCTGGCCTGACCCCGGACCTGACCCCGGACCTGACCCTGACCCCGGACCTTACCCTGACCCCGGACCTGACCCCGGACCTGACCCGGACCTGACCCGGACCTGACCCCGGACCTGACCCCGCCTGACCACGGACCTGACCCCGGACCTGACCCCAGACCTGACCCCAGACCTGACCCCGGACCTGACCCCGGACCTGACCCCGGACCTGACCCCGGACCTGCCCCCGGGCCTGACCCCGGACCTGACCCTGACCCCAGACCTGGCCACGGACCTGACCCCGGACCTGACCACGGACCTGACCCCGGACCTGACCCTGACCCCGGACCTGACCCTGACCCCGGACCTGACCCCGGACCTGACCCCGGACCTGACCCCGGACCTGACCCCGGACCTGACCCCGGACCTGACCCCGGACCTGACCCCGGACCTGACCCCGGACCTGACCCCGGACCTGACCCGGACCTGACCCCGCCTGACCCCGGACCTGACCCCGGACCTGACCCCGGACCTGACCCCGGACCTGGCCCCGGACATGACCCCAGACCTGACCCCGGACCTGACTCCGGACCTGACCCCGGACCTGACCCCGGACCTGACCCCGGACCTGACCCTGACCCCTCCCGCCTCTGCCTCAGGAGCTGGAGGGTAAGGCGGACGACAAGGTGTACCGCGGCCAGGCCAACTACGCCCAGTACATCTCCAAGCGGGACACGCCGCAGGGCAACGCCAGCAGTGGCGGTGTGCGCCACGGCCCGATCCGCGCGCCCTCCAACATCCGATCCACCGTGCGCTGGGACTACGCGCCGGACATCTGCAAAGACTTCAAGGAGACGGGCTTCTGCGGCTTCGGAGGTGGGTGGTGCAGGCGGAGGTGGGGGGGGGGGGGGGGGGGGTCGGAGGGGTGGCGGCGGCTGGGGCCGATGGAACAGTGGGAATTACTGATGATGTGGGTGAAGTTGTGGACGAATTGCTTAGTGGACCGGATGTTTGTTTGTTTTTGATGGTTGGCTTCAACTCAGAGTTGTGATTTTGCGATTGTTTCGAAGTATGGTGAGAATGCTGACAGATTAATGTGCGGTGCATAACAGCTCTAATGAATAGCAATCGAAAGACATTGGGATAATGTATTTTACTGGCATCGTGTTCTACGTCCGTATGCACTTACGCGTATACGCATGTGCGCACAACAGCCGTATTTGGCGATAATGTCGGCTCGGTTGCTAAGCGAGTTTTGAGTTTATTATCACCGGAGCAAGTGAGATGATATTTTGCACTGCATGGAAGACAGAAAACGAGGCATTGGCTGTCAATTGTGCTAAAGCCAAGAGCTCCAGCTTATGAATCCCTTTGTTTCGTATATCTGCCGTATGAGAGGCGAAAGCAGAAAAGTCGTTGGCTCCTAAGCCTATTCTCTGACAATCAAAGTCCGCCCGCGACATACACCACGTTAGCATTTAATGCATTTGATTATTTATTTTATTGGTTGCGGTATTTGTTCCCCGAAATGCCCAAGTCAACTCCCAGCCGGGTTGTGTACCGTCTCTCGGATCCATGCTGACTGCAGTCGACTGACGCGCGGTACCATTGCAGACTCCTGCATCTTCTGACTGCAGTCGACTGACGCGCGGTACCATTGCAGACTCCTGCATCTTCTGACTGCAGTCGACTGACGCGCGGTACCATTGCAGACTCCTGCATCTTCATGCACGACCGGACCGACTACAAGTTCGGGTGGCAGCTGGAGCGCGAGATGGACAACAAGACGTACGGCGCGTGCGACGACGAGAACTATGAGATCAGCGACGACGACGATCGCCTGCCATTCCGCTGCTTCATCTGTCGAGAGTCCTTCAAGGACCCGATCGTCACAAAGTGAGCCACTTTACGGGTCAGCAGTCCTTCCAAGGACCCGATCTTCACACAATGAGTTAGTTGTATTGCAGCCCCCCAGTGGCATGCCTAAGATTCACTCCAGGAGAGGGCAATTTGTGATCAGGGGGCATAAGGTACCCCCACTAAAACAAAAACTCGCCGGATTTGGCCCACTATATTTTTAGAGTGGCATATTTTCAACCAAACAAAATACAAATAAAACATTCATTTTTTTCTCGAAATAGGGCCCTTCGGTACCTATTTCCAAAGGGGCACATACGGGCAAGGGGGCATGTACGGACCTTCACGGGGGGGGGCAATTGCCCTGTTTGCCCCCCTCCCCCTGGGTACGTCTATGCCCCCCCCCCCCCCCCCCTCCTGTGGAAGTGAGGGCGTTCAATGGTTGCGGCGATCGCTCTATGTTGTGTGTTGAGCGGTGATTATGTGGGTATGTCGGCCGTTTGACTATAGCAGTTGGTGCGCTCATAAACGTTAATATCGTCATCATAATCGGGGCATTGACATTAATCGATATTTAACATGAGACATTAATTAACCATTTTGTATTTGTGAACCAGGGGCGGATCCAGGGGGTAGCCGCAGTGGTCGCCGCCCGCTGCCAGAAGGGCGCCCCACGGGCTGTTCGTCGCCGGGCGCCGCCAGGCGCCCGGCGATGGATTAAGGCATTCACATACAGCGAAAATACGTACTATATTTCATGTGTGCTGCT
The DNA here is from genome assembly GCA_036785665.1 of Chirona hameri. Classification (NCBI taxonomy): domain Eukaryota; kingdom Metazoa; phylum Arthropoda; class Thecostraca; order Balanomorpha; family Balanidae; genus Chirona; species Chirona hameri. The sequence continues at coordinate 13,058 of JAXIVJ010010206.1, forward strand.
TGTTTTAATGTCTCCCGTTCGCTCCAGCTGCGGCTTAACGAACATTGTTATCACGGCGCCCCTGGATTTTTGGAAGGCGCCCCTAAATTGGCCTGCGGTCACCCCTCCTACCTAAAAAATCCTGGATCCGCCCTTGTTGTGAACATAGTGGACACAGTCTCTTTTCTGGGCGCGACGTAGTCTTCGATGTTGAAGCGCCCTTAAACACCAATCATCATCATCATCTCATCAGAGTCTCTTCTCACCCTCCCGACTGCCGGGCCTCGGTATTTGGTCCCGCCTTTGTTACCCCGGGACAGGTAGTCGCGGGACACCGGTTATATCCCCCCCCCCCCCCCCACACCTGGAGTAGGGGTGAGTGGTGACTTCATGGCTTGGGCTTTTCCCACCACCCTGCGGATGTAGCTACTGTAATCTTATGGACGTTCGCCCGGTGATCGTGTCATTTTGTTCCACTTTATCCCTTCTCCTTCATCCATGCCTTCGCGATGGCCTGAACGGGCCGAAGCGGCCTTTCCCACACAAATCAAACCAAACCTAGGACTGGTGGGGCTCTGCAGTTGCCGAGCGGTAGGGTGATGAAGGGGACGAAAGGGGTGGCATTGGGACCATCGCGGATAGAGTGGGAGTGTTATAGGCCGAAAAAGAGATTGTCATGGTGCGGGAGAGTTACAAAATTGCACTTGGAATTCTGCTAAACGTGGTCAGTCTCGGTAATAGACTAAAAGGACTGCTGCTGGCAGAAGCCATTAACCGTCGTCCTTTGATAATCCTGTCAATTGGGGCTCGGTGTCATATTACCTGTCTTAACTGAGGCAGTCATCCAATTCACATTAGGTGCCGTCACTTGATCTCTGTGTAGTCTTGCCGTAGTTCCATCGCATTCCATCATATTCTGACGTGTCACCAATTGCTCAGTCAACTGGTATTTTAAGTGTGACAGCTTAAGTTTCACTATAGTCTTGTTAATTGTGGTCATTATTAACCAGCACCGATGCCAACCAATTTCTTCACACAGATTATGTGACTATACTCCGGCCTGAGTATTGTGGCCAACACACGCTGATCTCATAGTGACTCCTAAGACATCCCATATGATCGTAATCCTGATCACATGCCATCATATGCTATGCGTCATGCCGTCCCATAACGTCACTAGCATCTTTCCACTACGCGAAAATAATAGTGTCTCACCTGATCATAGCAGGAATCTTGGATCCTAGCCACCTTACCTCTCGCCATTTATCACAAACATCAATAGCAATCGCCTTTGACATGGGGCCGTGTTACTGTAAAGGCGAGAATAACAATGGTGACCGGCGAGTCATCGTCCGTATTGAAGTTCCTTTTCGAGCGGCAAGGCAGGTGCTGCCTATGAAAAAGTGATTTGCTCGAGAGGGGCAGTTTTGGAGATCAAAACAAGGTGTATCGTGGCGAGTCTGATGCTTCGTACCCTATGTAGACGCCAGACAGGTCCAACTGATTTGTACGCACCTCTTCCTCTTTTAGCTAGTTTCAAATATTGTATTTTGTGCATTGTATGCACGTACCCCTTGTCTTCTTAGAAAACAATTTCATTTTAATGTTTATTTTAAATTGACCTTTAGGAGGAAGGTTCACGACCCCAGACTGTAGTCGTCGCGCCCTAAAACCCCAATCAACAACAACAAACGCTGAAGCCTCTTGTTGATATTTACGGTAAGCTTACATGTCACGTGTCCACCTTGTACCAGATGTCACGTGGCCACCTTGTACCAGATGTCACGTGGCCACCTTGTACCAGATGTCACGTGGCCACCTTGTACCAGATGTCACGTATACACCTTGTACCAGATGTCACGTGGCCACCTTGTACCAGATGTCACGTGGCCACCTTGTACCAGATGTCACGTATACACCTTGTACCAGATGTCACGTGGCCACCTTGTACCAGATGTCACGTGGCCACCTTGTACCAGATGTCACGTGGCCACCTTGTACCAGATGTCACGTGGCCACCTTGTACCAGATGTCACGTATACACCTTGTACCAGATGTCACGTATACACCTTGTACCAGATGTCACGTGGCCACCTTGTACCAGATGTCACGTGGCCACCTTGTACCAGATGTCACGTGGCTACCTTGTACCAGATGTCACGTGGCCACCTTGTACCAGATGTCACGTATACACCTTGTACCAGATGTCACGTGGCCACCTTGTACCAGATGTCACGTGGCCACCTTGTACCAGATGTCACGTGGCTACCTTGTACCAGATGTCACGTATACACCTTGTACCAGATGTCACGTGGCCACCTTGTACCAGATGTCACGTGGCCACCTTGTACCAGATGTCACGTGGCTACCTTGTACCAGATGTCACGTGGCCACCTTGTACCAGATGTCACGTGGCCACCTTGTACCAGATGTCACGTGGCCACCTTGTACCAGATGTCACGTGGCTACCTTGTACCAGATGTCACGTGGCCACCTTGTACCAGATGTCACGTGGCCACCTTGTACCAGATGTCACGTGGCCACCTTGTACCAGATGTCACGTGGCCACCTTGTACCAGATGTCACGTATACACCTTGTACCAGATGTCACGTGGCCACCTTGTACCAGATGTCACGTGGCCACCTTGTACCAGATGTCACGTATACACCTTGTACCAGATGTCACGTGGCCACCTTGTACCAGATGTCACGTGGCCACCTTGTACCAGATGTCACGTGGCCACCTTGTACCAGATGTCACGTGGCCACCTTGTACCAGATGTCACGTATACACCTTGTACCAGATGTCACGTATACACCTTGTATCAGATGTCACGTGGCCACCTTGTACCAGATGTCACGTGGCCACCTTGTACCAGATGTCACGTGGCTACCTTGTACCAGATGTCACGTGGCCACCTTGTACCAGATGTCACGTATACACCTTGTACCAGATGTCACGTGGCCACCTTGTACCAGATGTCACGTGGCCACCTTGTACCAGATGTCACGTGGCTACCTTGTACCAGATGTCACGTATACACCTTGTACCAGATGTCACGTGGCCACCTTGTACCAGATGTCACGTGGCCACCTTGTACCAGATGTCACGTGGCTACCTTGTACCAGATGTCACGTGGCCACCTTGTACCAGATGTCACGTGGCCACCTTGTACCATATGTCACGTATACACCTTGTACCAGATGTCACGTGGCCACCTTGTACCAGATGTCACGTGGCCACCTTGTACCAGATGTCACGTGGCTACCTTGTACCAGATGTCACGTGGCCACCTTGTACCAGATGTCACGTGTCTACCTTGTACCAGATGTCACGTGGCCACCTTGTACCAGATGTCACGTGGCCACCCTGTACCAGATGTCACGTATACACCTTGTACCAGATGTCACGTGTCTACCTTGTACCAGATGTCACGTGGCCACCTTGTACCAGATGTCACGTGTCTACCTTGTACCAGATGTCACGTGGCCACCTTGTACCAGATGTCACGTGGCCACCTTGTACCAGATGTCACGTGGCCACCTTGTACCAGATGTCACGTGGCCACCTTGTACCAGATGTCACGTGGCCACCTTGTACCAGATGTCACGTGTCTACCTTGTACCAGATGCCACGTGGCCACCTTGTACCATATGGCAATCGCTGTCGGTATGAATATGCAAATTCAAATAGTATGCCTAATGACCATGTTCTTGCATGTTAACATGATGTAATTCGTATCGAAACAGTCGAGCAGTACAGCGATTACCACTTGGAACTGGCGTCAGACTTTGAGCCGCCCCCAGTTCAACTGTTGAAATGCGTTGGGATCGTCGATTGTCACATGCAGACTTGTCGAAGCCTTTGAAGTGTGGTTGCGGCACAATTGAGTTAAGTGCATCTACAGGGCGTCCCAGAATAAACAGGCGGATTTAAAAGTGGTTTATTTCATACTCTAATGGCTCAAACAACGCAACTCAACCATCGTTCTGAAGTTTATTCCATGCCATTTTAGGTGACAATATAGACACCCCTCATTTATGATGTACTGACGGCTTCAGATAGCGTGCTCTATGTGGTCGCCCTCGCGTTCCAAACAAAGAGAAGCGCCCCGACGTGCTGCCTCCAGAGCGGACGGCAGGTCTCTGGCCTCACACTCCGCTCTGTGGTCTCCACGGCCTTCTTCAGTTATTCGATGGAACCAGGGTTCGTTTTGTATACTTTGGACTTGAGATGACTCCAGAAGAAGAAATCCCTAGGTATCAAGTCTGCCGAGTTTGCGGGCCAGCTGTGGCCCGGTGGGCCAGCTGTGGGTTTGCGGGCAGGCAAACCAGCTTCTGAAACGTGTCCGTGACTACTTATAATTCTGAGTCAACTTTTGATGAACTGAACTTTTTATGAAATTTTGATGATTTTGATGATTTTGATGATTTTGATGATTTTGATGATTTTGAAAGAACAGTTGTACATCCGTTCTTGCAATTATTTGTGCTGTACTCTTGCCACAGCCAAGTTATTGACCCAGAGTGCGCAAAGACTTGCACGGGCTCCGAAAGAGGGCTTCCCTTGCCTTTTTCGCGTTAATGGGAGTCCATTTTGTTCGTTTTCTTCCGCTTCTTAGCTTGTTCAGGTTGTTGGTGCTGCCTGTTACCATAAACTTTCGCTTTATGCTTAAAATAATGCTCCTCGATAGTGCTTTCTTGCTTTCGAAATGCCTGCGAAACTTTCTCTGCGTTCCGAGGAAAAATTTGTCTCAAACTGCAATTTGACTAGTTTTGCAGTGGCGCCTGTCTGGTACGGGTGCATGGCTGCATGTTAATAAAAACTGTGTTAAACAAAATAGCATTAATTTGTTTATAAGTGGGTGCATGTGATTTTTCACAGTTGTATTTTGACTTAACTAGAAGAAAAGAAAATGCGCCTGTTCTTTCTGGGACGCCCGGTATGTAGAATGCTTGCAGTTAACCGTCAGCTAAGGCTTGCTGATTTCATCCGTTTGGTAGCCGATATGTGCTAATGATTGAAAGCCTAGCATGGTTTTAAGAAATCAACAATCCAAAAACTTGGTTTTCCTTTCGAGTTCCTCTTTTGTTCGAGATAAAACCGGGCATATGACTGCACAGTTAGTTTATGGAACGCTCTAAGAGTATTTTTTCCCCAGTAGTTCACTGAACTGACATGTTAACATTAGAAATGCAGAAGTATTACACTAGCAGGGCCAATGGCGAATCCAGGGGGGCAAAAGGGGCATTCCCCCCCAAGTCCTGATATTATGTTTTGCCCCCCCCCCCAACGGTCGGACGTACGGTTGTAAAAATTGCCTTTGCAGCAGTCAAAATCCAGCTATCCACAGTGAAAAACTTGCAAATTTCGCGCCGCTTCGCGGCATGACACAATACGCAATTGCTTATCCAAATTTGACAAATGGGTGAATTAATTAAGTGTCTGGCAGTCTCTCCTTGGCGGTACGGTGCGTTACCTAATTGCTAGCCCCGGGGCCCATTCCCTTCATAAAATATTAACTTTCAAGCGGGCTACATGTTTAGCTGGTCTGCCGAGTTCCGAAAAAGGCGACGCGAACGCAAAGACGCGGACATCGGCACCCGGAAGCTGCTCCAGCGGTGCCCAACTTTCTGGACCGAAGAGGTCCAGAACCGCCCCAGGCTCCTCCAGATCCGCAGGGACCATTTATGTGCGGAAACGTCGTTCTGCTTTCGGAAAATGCGGAAAAGAAAATGTGTGCGGAATTATGTGCGGTATATATAACACATATATAATATGTGTTATTGTGAATTATGTGCGGAAAAGTCTTGCTGCTTTGGCTTTCAAACCATTTGCACTGTTACCAGTTGTGTGTTACAGTTCGGTGCATATTTATTATGTATACAGTTATTACGAGTGAGCGCGAAGCGCTCGCTCGTCCTTCCGTGGTATATGGAAAAACTCTGAATATGAGCGACCCGACCCGGCCCGGCCCGTGGCGACGCTATTGAGAAGCTCATATCTCTGCAACCACACGTCCGATTGACAAGCGGGCTTCTTTGCTGAGCAGTCCCACCCAACCTACCCTGTTTGAGACCAGTGGCGACTCATGTGGGTGACTACCACTGTGCGTGGCTGGTGCCGCGTGAGGGGTGTTGGAAAAGGGTTTTCTCGCAAAAACTTCTCAACGGCTGGGCAGATTATGTGCAAATTTGATGTGTGGTTAGGGACCCCTAAGCCGCCAGTTTCCCAAAGGTCAGGGGTGGGGTGTCTCTGCACGTGCGCACGTGCACACCCCTATTCTATATCTCAGGAACGGCTGAGCCGATTGGGTTCGAATTTGGTGTGTGGTTAGGGACCTCTCAGCCGCCACTTTCCCACAAGTCAGGTGTAGGGTGCCTCTGCACGTGCGCACGTGCACACCCCTATTATATATCTCAGGAACGGCTGAGCCGATTGGGTTCGAATTTGGTGTGTGGTTAGGGACCTCTCAGCCCCCACTTTCCCACAAGTCAGGGGTGGGTGCCTCTGCACGTGCACACGTGCACACCCCTATTCTATATTTCAGGAACGGCTGACCGGATTGTGTTCTAATTTGGTGTGTGGTTAGGGACCTCTCAGCCGCCGCCTTTCCACAAGTCACGGGTGGGGTGCCTCTGCACGTGCGCACGTGCTCACCATTTTTGTATCTCAGAAACTACTTGCCCGATCGAGTTGAAATTCACCATACTTTTCGATCGCTCTCGCTCGTTCATCGCCAATTACGGCGCCTTACTGGTTGTATCATATGTACTATTGAGCGCTGACTGCCACCGAATCCTCGCTCGTCCTTCCGTGGTGTATGGGAAAAAAAACTGATTCTGAGCGGCCCGTCCCGGCCCGGTCCGTGGCGACGCTTTTGAGAAGCTCATATCTCTGCAACTGCACGTCCGATTGACAAGCGGACTTCTTTGCTTAGCAGCCCCATCTAACCTACCCTGTTTGAGACCAGTGCCGACTCTGTGGGTGACTACCACTGCGCGTGGCGCGTGCCGCTTGAGGGGTGTTGAAAAAGTATTTCTCGCAATAACTCCGCAACGGCTGGGCAGATTATGTGCAATTTCCGTGTGCGGTTAGGGACCCCTCAGCCGCCACTTTCACACAACTCAGGGGTGGGGTGACTCTGCACGTGCGCACGTGCACACCCCTATTATATATCTCAGGAACGGCTGAGCCTATTGTGTTCAAATTTGGTGTGTGGTTAGGGACCTCTCATCCGCCAGTTTCCCCACAAGTCAGGGGTGGGTGCCTCTGCACGTGCGCACGTGCACACCCCTATTATATATCTCTGGAACGGCTGAGCCGATTGTGTTCAAATTTGGTGTGTGGTTAAGGACCTCTCAGTCCCAACTTTCCCACAAGTCAAAGGTGAGTGTCTCTGCACGTGCGCACCCTTTTTTGTATCTGAGAAACTACTTGCCCGGTCAAGTTGAAATTCCCCATACATTTCTTTCGCGCTCGCTCGTTCATCGCCAACTACGGCGCCTTACTGGTTTACTATCCGAAGAATATGTATATTAAAAACTACCTTAATTTCAATATTTTGAATCATACCGAGATGTGCAACCAGGAATAGGGGTTACCTGAGTGGTTCCAATATTACCATTTCGTTTTCCACGACCTAAAATTAAAATGTCCCGCTTCGTGGCGTCACATCGGTGGCCATCGTCATAACGAAGCCATCGCCATCGTCTTCGGTTCGTGGTAACGGTGAATTGAATGAATAGCATGTTTAGCTTCTTATTCTCTACAAGGTCCACCGCTTATGTTTCTGGGTTTTATCAGGCAAACCCGTACAAATTTCGCGCAGCTTCGCGGCGCTAAATAACAAGTACCTACTATAACATTGAAGTCCACATTAAAAATGCTGCAAAGGCTTAAATACACGCATAAAAATTTATATTTTTCGTCATTTCAGGCGACCCACCCCCCACACACACACTCAAAAATTATCGGCGACGCCCCTGGGTACAGCTGATAATTGACATAGTTCTGCTCAGTGTAAGGCAATGTCGGAACAATACAAACTGCAAGCTGGCATCTTTCCTTTTTCGATATCCCAAAAGGTCGAAAAGCTAAAAAAACAAAAACAAAATATCAAAATAAAGAAATAATTAACAATCATGTAGTCGCAAAATAAAGTGGCCCAAATCCGGGAAGAAATTAGAAATCGGGGGTAGGTAAGGTCCGCTAAAAACGGTTTGCCCCCCCCCCCCCCCATCCAAAAAAAAACGGCCGGCTGGATCCGCCCTTGAGCAGGGCATGCATTTTTCAGCAGCAGCTTGCATGCATTGAAGATATGACATTTGTTCGTTTATTTCACAAAATCGCCGTCGGGAAGTCCCAGTTGTAGACGAAGTCTCGCAAACTAAAACTCTATTAAATTCGTGTTGACCGCGTACTATTCTTGTCCACAGGTGCAAACACTACTTCTGCGAGCGCTGTGCGCTGAAGGAGTACAAAAAGTCCAAGCGCTGCTTTGTCTGCGGAGTTCAAACGCACGGAGTTTTCAACGTCGCCAAGGAAATGATCGTTAAGCTGAAAGGAGCAGGCGGCGGTGGTCAGAAAGATAACAGCGATGATGATGATGATGACGAAGACACGTGATCTGTTTCGTATGATATATATATATATATATATCGTAACTTAACGCGGGTCGCTGCCTGCATACCGTACACATGCATCGACTCATCAAAAAGAATGCAGGCGTTTCCTGTGGCCATGTCATCACACTTTGCGACTGTGCTCGTTTCACCCATCGGTGCACCTGTGGTCTGTTTGGTACATCCCCAACGTGGTGTGCTCTCATGCGTTGGTGGTTATGTGCAAACGGCTGTCCGTGTGCTGTTCCATCTTTAGCAGAGGCCATGCCGACGCCGTGTCACCTGCGACACACGTGTGCAGTTATACAACTTCGCATGTCATGAATGTGCAGAATGATGAATTAATGTCGTACATGCCGTAGGTATGTTTGGTAACTGTGAGCGCGTGCATGGCATATGCACGACCATGTCGTTATGTCGCTGCACTGTTAGAGAGAACGATTATACGATGTAAAATAGTGAATGTTTTGTTATAGTGGAATGTTTTGTTGTATGGAAACAACAATGAATAAAACACTATTTGTGTACCAATATGTTCATTTCACCAATATGTTGTTTTGCTGTATGAAAACAACAATGAATAAAACACTTTGTGTGCCAATATGTTCATTGTAAAAGCAGCACAGTTTTCCGGACATGGCAGCTTAGTGTTAAAGACTGGACGGGCTGTGGATGTGACGCGAATCGCGGGTGTGATGGTAGGGGTAAAACGGTACTGAGGTTGCAAAGGTTGCACCCTAATCAGTGCCAGGTTGTGGACGATGGTCGTCGCGCGTGGCGCGGGCCCGAACTGGCTGCTTTTCCGGACATGGGATGACTCATGGTGTAAGTATATTCATGCGGTAATTGTATGCATGAGCTTATTCACGGTAGCATGCATGCGGTCGTACACAGCACTTACCTATGCGTTATGCGGTTCGCGCGATGTGCTTGGCTGTACCAACCACAGTCATACTGCCGTACCAACTACAGTGTCCGTGTTGCTCCATTCTATCCATGCCAGTCAGTGCTTGATTCCCGTTCGAGTATAAACCTTCATAATACATATACACATAATGTCACACAACCTAGATTGGTAGCGCTTTCTAAAGAAGCTTATTCACCCCATGTGATATGCTTAATGCATGCCATAAGAACGCATTTGATTTGTTATCGCACATGCTACTCTAGATTGTTCATGGTTAACTGGGCATGACATCGATCGTAACGATACCGACGGATTTAGGCGTTACAGGCTTATATACAAAAGCACTTCATTATCATAATACTTATGTCAAATGGTCCTAAAACAGCCAGCTATTGATAACATGAACGTGTGATTTTGACGTGGCGAGGGTTCGATCTGTGCTCTGAGGCTGGACGCTGTTGCATCCATGCCGACAACTCGAACATAATTGATGGTGAACGATCGGCATGCATACCATGTTCTTATCAGGAACAATATCGACAGGTGAAAGTTTGCTAGTGTACATATTATAATTCGATCACGTTAAATAAACACATTTAGCTCGCAATACAATTAAAGAACGCTAAGTTATACCCGAACCGGGTTCAATGAATGCTGAACATTGTAAGGTATGTAGTATGTGCTATGTGTATGGTTATATACGAGTATACCAAGGCTGTAAATTGGTGCCTAGCAATAAGCTTTACCTCTCAGTACCTGATTGTTGTTTATGGGCGCGCCAACTACGAAGGCTATATCGCACCTGTCGGTACAGTACAGTGAGGACTCAATGAACAAGGTGCGCAAACGCATGGTGCGAAATTCAATCATACTACACAGCTAACTATATCACCATCATTTAGATATTTGGTCGAATCTCAATCAGTCGACTTTGTTTTCCAGCTATACGAATTATGATCTTGTGCAAGGGCGGATCTTAGCTGTTGGTTGGTTGTGGGGGGGGGGGGGGGCATATCTAGTGGCGCATTTCCATGAAAAGTTTTGAGTGGGGGGGTAACACGCTGTCAGTTGTTGAGCGGGGGGGGGGGGGGGGTAGAGCCGTCCGCCACAGTACCGTGTACGTCTGGCCGTTTTGTTTTGTGGGAGGGGTCAAATCACGGTTTCAGGACCTTTTGGGGAGGGGGCCATGGCTCCTTACCCCCCCCCCCCCTAAATCCGCCCTGATATTGTGTACCTACACCCAGCGGACGTGACCGAGAGGGACCATCCTCGCCCCTCGCCTCCGACTCGGTTGTGTCACTCCGGGCGGCGCCGCAAAGTAACCATGGTGACTAAACGCTCGCAGGATATCGACCCCGGCGAGCCGCGGCGCGTGCCAATGTTGTCGACTGAGAGCGGTCAGCGCGCGGCAGCAGCGAGCTCTCTCGACTCTCACACTGCCTCTCAGCCCGACCGAGAGATCTCCCGCCGGCGCCTTCCCTGCCGTCAGACCGGGCTAGAGGAGCATCACAGCTCCTAACGCAGAGAGCAGGGCCAGTCAGAAGGCACGTCACCGAAGCGACGGACACGGGTAACGGTGTAACACTCAGTCAGCGCTACTTGGCACCGAGCCAGGGGGCCAGAGGGGGGGGGGGGGGGCTAGATAGTTTACACACGGCGACCTACTGTGTAGGTAGATCTGGAACCGAACACTGAAAACCCCAGCCTCAAAGAGAGGGAATAGGGACATATCACACTGTATGATATCGCATTCGCATAGCATTAGGTGCGGCAATAAAAGAAGTCATATTCCGCCCCCATAGTAATGATGCATTCATGCTGTGCTCTCTCCCCTCGGCCTAAGCTTGTCATAACACTAAAACGGGCGGACGGCTGCAACGACCGGATGATTTATAAATCGTTCGAGATTACTGCATGCATTGTAGCTTATTTCATTAGTAAGTATTATAACCATTTTCTCGTTACGTGCGTTATATTTTAACCCTCGTCCTAAGGGGACCGTTTCTCATCAATTCGCCCTATAACGGGGGGGGCTGACAGCCCCCCTAATAACTTCCAAACCAAGCAACTTAGAGCAATGCGGTAAGAACCAGCATGTTGCCTGTCATGAGAGGAATCTAAAAGTACGATTTTTTTAGGTTTCAGGTCAACGGGCGACCTTCCAGGTCAAGTAAATGACCTAAGATCGACCACGTCCAAAAATAACGATTTTGCTCTGTCCGTCGTCATTACCAAAATTATGAGTATAACACGATTTGGTTAGCATCAAAATGTTGGTCGTTGTATTCAGACTGGTTATTGATTCACCTTTTTTGGAAGGATTCAATCACGATTCATTTAGGAATATAAATGATACAGTCACCGTTTGATTCATGGATAACCATTTTGAGAAATGATTCTTTCCAATTCCAAGCATTTTTTTACAAATCAAATCATGTTTGACTCACCATTGAAATAGCATTGCAGTCTTTTTGATTCAATCAGCCTTGTTTATATGCGGGTTTTGATTCAATCATGATTCATGAATCAACAAATCTGGTGGTGAATCGATTCTTCTTTGATTCAAGGATTTTGATTAAACGATTCCAATCGATTCAATCAGTCGAATCAATAACTAGTCTGGTTGTATTAGATATCTGGCAATATATCTATTTTTGTCTTGGCCAGTTAATGACCTCTTAGGTCACAGAAATCGTCACCATAGATGATAATTGCTATGCGTTTTGCATTACAGCACATGTACAGGGCGCTTAGCATAACTTCCGAACGGAGAGAGATAGAGAGACACCGTAAAAAGTAACGTGTTGCCTGTCATACGGACAATCCAAAGGCATCCCATTTTGAGCATCTAGGTCAACTGGTGACCTTTGGGGTCAGGTCAATAACCCTTTGGGTTCTGACATGACCTTGCCGAAAATATCATAGGTTACGATCTAATAGTCCTATACACTTCAAATTTGGATAGGATACGTATAATTGTTGTAAACTCAGCTACTGAAAATCTCAGCAAGATATGTATGTGTAAAAAGTGTGTAAAATGTGTAGTTATTCAAGAAAAAACAAACTCAGGGGGGAGGGGGGCTGGCAGCCCTCCCCCCGTAGGGCGAGGGTTAGAGGAAATAGGTCACCTTGAAAGTTGTCTTGAAATTCAACCATATCTTGACCTCAAAACTACGAATGACTTTGGTTTGGACAACTGATGGATATATGTGGAGAAAGAAGTAAGTTTCTCTTTGCATTTCAGCGTTCTGGCTCCGCCCCGCTCCGCCTGACGCCAAGTACAGCTCTACTCTCTGACCAGGGGCCGCCGCGCCGCCCGGGCGGCTGAGCGGATATTTCCCTTTCAGATGAAACCATCTATGCTAGTTCTGAAAATTGCCCTCCTGGCTCCTTATCACCATCTTCATATCAACGTCATGGACGAGGTCATGTCCATGTGAATGTCATGGTGTTGCAAAAGACTGGCCACGTATATCCTCGAATATTTATACCTCTGAAAACTTCCCTTCACATATGGCAGCGCAGTTATAGTATTGGGGATATGGCACACTTCATGTTTTCGCGCGAAGCAGAAGAAAAGTGGCGCATGCTTCACGTGAAGCAAACTTATTTTCAAAATCAGTTGCTTTTATTTGCAATGATAACAAAGCGTAAGGGGAGTTTGAATTAGAATATCTCTAAATTTTCTCATCGCTTCCATCCACACTTCAAGATCCAAGGAAAAGGTCAAGGTGAGTAAGCATGAATCCAAAACCAGCCTTAGCCTCTGCCCCCTGAACTCTATAATACTCAGCCTTCAGATCAAAATGATGCAGGATGAGAACGATTCAGTTTGAGTTCGCAACATCATGATTTATATTTACGGTAGAAATGTAGAACTTTGAGTAACCTGACATCAAAACAGGGTTGCCAGGTTGTTGTTTTTCTTGCCAGATTTATCAAATTTGTCTTTTTCATAAGCGGTTGGCTTGCGATTTTCGCGACTGGCTTTTTTTTATTATTTCTGGCTTATTTCTGTTTTGTAGGTGTCTAAAGTTAATTTTGATCAATTTCACGTGTTAAATGCGAAACTTGATGAAAATGGAAATTTTTGCCGAATTACACTTTGCAGTGTTGATTGCCCCGCGGTGTTCCACTTCCCCTGCGGCTCACAGGCAGAGCAGACTGGTTATTGATTCATCTTTTTTGGAAGGATTCAATCTGAAAATCATCTTTTCTCCTCTTCCCAGCACGGTTTCCGCTCCAGCCTATCCACAGCAACTGCGCTAGTTACCGTATCCGACCACATCATTTCTGCTACCGACCGCCAGGAACTCACTTTCTCTGTCTTCTCGAACTTTCCAAATGCTTTGACGTCATCGCCCACTCAAAGCTTCTTTCCTAACTTCAAGCCTATTGTATCGATCCGACCTGGTTTTCCTCTTACCTCTGTGACCATTTAATCTGTTTGTACAACTGGCGGGCGGGGAAACCGACTCCTTTCCAGTCCTCTCCCCAATCCTATCGTTGTTTTCCAAGGTTCCTCACTTGGCCCGTTCCTTTTCCAGATTTTAGCCAACGACCTCCCCCTCTTTGCCCCTGAGGCGCACGTGGTGCAGTACGCTGACGATACCCAAATTCTACTCTCTGGCAAAAAAGACTCCCTCCCTCAGCTTATTGCTACTATGGAACAGGTTTTAAACTCTTTGGATGCCTGGTTCCACTAAAACGGTTTGAAGGTCAACACCGGCAAAACCGAATTTATCGTATTTGGCTCCCGTCAGAATTGTCGTGGCTTAGTCCCGATCTCCATTCGATTTCGCGAGGATACGATCCGTGAGGGCCCTACGGTGAGGAACCTTGGCGTGGTGTTCGACAAGCACCTCACCCAGAACTCTCCGTGTCTGCTCTCGTCAACAAATGCAACGGTATCCTCATCGGCCTGTCCCACGTGCGTCATCAGATCCCGCCTGACCTTCTGCCCACTCTGGTCAATGCCTTGGTCCTCTTGCACGTCCGATACTGTCTTGCTGTCTTTGGAAACGGGTCAGCAAAAATATACAGCGCCTCCAAAAGATCCTCAATTTTGCGCTGCGCGTTGTCTGGCCGACGCAAATTCGACCACATATCGGACGTGCGAGACGAACTGGACTGGCCTACCGCCCGCCAGTTGTACGAACTTCACTCATTACATTTTTCTGCACAATTCGCTGCACCGGGGAGCCAGTGGCTCTTTCCTCTCAGCTTCAGGTCAACTCTGCTTTTCGCTCTCGAACCACCCGGCAGGACGCAGATCTCTCCCGCGCTCTCCCTCTCCTCTGGCTCTCCCGCGCGCGAGAACCGAAGCAGGCAGGCGGCGCCTCCTTTTTTTGTACGGCGCAGGTGTACAATCGCCTCGCGCTGGAGATTCGCGATTCATCCCTAGGGGCTTTTAAGCGTGCGGTGTCCGAAATTTTAGTTGTGTGAAGCGAGGAAAATGAGTGTGATTGCGAGTGAGTGTGTGTGTGTGTGTGTGTGTGTGTGTGTGTGTTTGTATTTTCTATAGTCTGTGTGTGTGTGTGTGTGTGTGTGTGTGTGTGTGTGTGTGTGTGTGTGTGTGTGTGTGTGTGTGTGTGTGTGTGTGTGTGTGTGTGTGTGTGTGTGTGTGTGTGTGTGTGTGTGTCTGTCTGTCTGTGGCTGTGTGTCTGTGTGTCTGTGTGTCTGTGTGTCTGTGTGTCTGTGTGTCTGTGTGTCTGTGTGTCTGTGTGTCTGTGTGTCTGTGTGTCTGTGTGTCTGTGTGTCTGTGTGTATGTGTGTCTGTGTGTCTGTGTGTCTGTGTGTCTGTGTGTCTGTGTGTCTGTGTGTCTGTGTGTCTGTGTGTCTGTGTGTCTGTGTGTCTGTGTGTCTGTGTGTCTGTGTGTCTGTGTGTCTGTGTGTCTGTGTGTCTGTGTGTCTGTGTGTCTGTGTGTCTGTGTGTCTGTGTGTCTGTGTGTCTGTGTGTCTGTGTGTCTGTGTGTCTGTGTGTCTGTGTGTCTGTGTGTCTGTGTGTCTGTGTGTCTGTGTGTCTGTGTGTCTGTGTGTCTGTGTGTCTGTGTGTCTGTGTGTCTGTGTGTCTGTGTGTCTGTGTGTCTGTGTGTCTGTGTGTCTGTGTGTCTGTGTGTCTGTGTGTCTGTGTGTCTGTGTGTCTGTGTGTCTGTGTGTCTGTGTGTCTGTGTGTCTGTGTGTCTGTGTGTCTGTGTGTCTGTGTGTCTGTGTGTCTGTGTGTCTGTGTGTCTGTGTGTCTGTGTGTCTGTGTGTCTGTGTGTCTGTGTGTCTGTGTGTCTGTGTGTCTGTGTGTCTGTGTGTCTGTGTGTCTGTGTGTCTGTGTGTCTGTGTGTCTGTGTGTCTGTGTGTCTGTGTGTCTGTGTGTCTGTGTGTCTGTGTGTCTGTGTGTCTGTGTGTCTGTGTGTCTGTGTGTCTGTGTGTCTGTGTGTCTGTGTGTCTGTGTGTCTGTGTGTCTGTGTGTCTGTGTGTCTGTGTGTCTGTGTGTCTGTGTGTCTGTGTGTCTGTGTGTCTGTGTGTCTGTGTGTCTGTGTGTCTGTGTGTCTGTGTGTCTGTGTGTCTGTGTGTCTGTGTGTCTGTGTGTCTGTGTGTCTGTGTGTCTGTGTGTCTGTGTGTCTGTGTGTCTGTGTGTCTGTGTGTCTGTGTGTCTGTGTGTCTGTGTGTCTGTGTGTCTGTGTGTCTGTGTGTCTGTGTGTCTGTGTGTCTGTGTGTCTGTGTGTCTGTGTGTCTGTGTGTCTGTGTGTCTGTGTGTCTGTGTGTCTGTGTGTCTGTGTGTCTGTGTGTCTGTGTGTCTGTGTGTCTGTGTGTCTGTGTGTCTGTGTGTCTGTGTGTCTGTGTGTCTGTGTGTCTGTGTGTCTGTGTGTCTGTGTGTCTGTGTGTCTGTGTGTCTGTGTGTCTGTGTGTCTGTGTGTCTGTGTGTCTGTGTGTCTGTGTGTCTGTGTGTCTGTGTGTCTGTGTGTCTGTGTGTCTGTGTGTCTGTGTGTCTGTGTGTCTGTGTGTCTGTGTGTCTGTGTGTCTGTGTGTCTGTGTGTCTGTGTGTCTGTGTGTCTGTGTGTCTGTGTGTCTGTGTGTCTGTGTGTCTGTGTGGGTGCGTGCGTGCGTGCGTGCGTGCGTGCGTGCGTGCGTGCGTGCGTGCGTGCGTGCGTGCGTGCGTGCGTGCGTGTGTGCGTGTGTGTGTGTGTGTGTGTGTGTGTGTGTGTGTGTGTGTGTGTGTGTGTGTGTGTGTGTGTACACTTTTATATTCATCCGATCTTATTGTGTGTTGTATTATACCGAGTGTCTTTTTAACATCTCTCTTCTTAAAGGGAGTGTGCCTACTCACATCGCTTAGTTGGAGTTATTGACACTGGTCTATAGAACACAATTTTCTGAATTGAACCATTACTTCATTTCTCCAGATTCACCCTAGTTGCTGAGATATTCAAAGACTCCAGGAATTTGCTTGGGAGCAAAAAGTTATCGGGTAGACTCCAGATGGCTTCCCACTACTAAAAGCACTGCAACTATCGATTACACTGCTAGCATATCGTTATCACCGGCCAATAGCAATTCGAACAAACAGCTCGTGCGCGCTGATAGCAGCTGCCGAACAACAGAGCCTGGGCGGCCATCATGCTTGCATGCATCATGCTTGTCTTAGGTGCGTCGTTCACGTAACAATTTGTTACCTCTGATTACCTTCACCGTAGTGGGAATCGTTTTTTCGATATCGAAACGAAAAATAATCGAAAACAATGTAAGTGAAAATTCAACTAAAGGGGCTCCAGGTGTGAATTTCATCGTATCCAACCATCACAACAATAGCTACTTATCGTAGGAAAAATAATTTTGACAGTTCAAAACAGTAGGCACACTCCCTTTAACCCGGACCCGACACTCGGAATAGCCATTTTAAAATGGAGTGTTTTCATTGTTTAATACAATACAATACAATAATACAATCACGATTCATTTTGGAATATTAATTATTCAGTCACCGTTTGTTTCATTGATAACCATTTTGAGAATGATTCCGATTCAAATAAATTTTTTTTGGATCAAATCACGTTTGACTCACCATTAAAATAGCATTGCAGTCTTTTTTATTCAAGCAGCCTTGTTTCTATGCGGGTTTTGATTCAATCATGATTCATGAATCAACAAATCCGATGACGAATCGATTCTTCTTTGATTCAAGGGATTTTGATTGAACGATTCCAATCGATTCAATCAGAGTCGAATCAATAACCAGTCTGGCACAGGCGATGGGGTATGTAGGGCCCTGGGCGATGGGGTTGTGGTCAAGGGCCCAGTGGTGGCGGAACGGTTCTGGGCAAGGGGGGGGGGGGGCACTTCGGTTTCACTCCTCAAATTTCACTCCTCTGTCCAAATGTTGTTGACGGGGAGGGGGGGGGGGGGGGGGGGGGGGGGGTCGTCGTTGTCTCGTCGTCGTCAGCAATATCGCCTTTTATCTAGTGTAAATTGGTTTGGTCGGGGGGGGGGGGGGGGGGGGGCATGGCCCCTTTGTCCTCACCCCCAGGGGGTTGCGACCCTCCCCCCCACACATACTTTTGAAAATCGGGGGGGGGGGGGGGGTCGACGCCCCACTTTATATGGCGGCCGCTGATTCCAGTTATCATGTAATTTCTATTAAAATCAACATTGGAATATGAAAAATACGACGTGGCAAGGTCGTAGCTTCTCCAGAAAACTTGGGGGGGGGGGGGGGGGCTGATGAGCTGGGAAAAAAATCGCTTAAAGTACCATACAAATCCACACAAATACAGATTTCTCCCCGGATTTGACCCACTTCCTCGTCGAAGTTGGGGGGCTGAAGCCAGGGTGGTTGGGGGGGGGGGGGGGGGCTGAAGCGGGCCAAGCCCCCTCAACTGAATAGGATCCTACCCCCTGAGACGTGGAAATGGGCTCAGTCAGTTACGGATGAAATTTCCTCCGTTTTCCTTTTTTTATCAATTTAGTCCGAATGTTTTTTGAATGGATGGATTTCCTAGGTCAGGTCACGCGCTAAGCTGCTCCTTCGACACACCGCTGCTCCGAAAGGAAAACGAAGAAAATGTAATCCGTAACATGCAGGGGCGTCGCCGACGGGGGGGGGGGGGGGTCGGGGGACCTGACCCCACACTCTCAGAAGGTGAGGTGGTTGACCCCCCCCCACACTTTTTTTTGGGGGGGAAATTAACAATTTATCGTAAAAATGTCTTTGCAGCAGTCAAATCCAGCTATCCACAGTACAAAAAAAGAAGGAAATTTCGTTCTGCTTCGCGGCATGACACAAGTTTCGCAATTGGTTATACAAATTTGGAAAATGGGAAAATGAATTCCACCAGGGCCCACTTCCTTCATAAAATATTAACTTTCAAGCGGGCTACATGTTAAGCTAGTCTGCCGAGTTTCGAAAAAGGCGACTCGAGCGCAACGACGCGGACATCGGCAGCCGGAAGCTGCTCCAGCGGTGCCCAGCTTGCTGGACCGAAGAGCTAATAGTGGAAACCAGGCCAGGACCATCTCCCCAAGCCATCTCCCCCATGACTCCTCCAGATCAGTAGTGAGTAGCGTACCCAGGATTCACTCCAGGAGGGGGCAATTTTTGCTCAGGGGGCATAAAGTACCCCCACCCAAAAATAAAATCACCGGATTTGGCCCACTACAGGCGACGCCATCAAACCACGCTCAAATTCAAGCGGATTTCAACGATTTAGAGGAACAAATCCAACAAATAATTACGGCCTCTTCATCTCACCGTATCATTTTAGCGGGTGATCTGAATTCAGACCCTCAAACAAATCCAGCAGCAAATGAAAGGCTTCGGGAATTAGAAAGGTACGGGCTGAACTGTGTAGTACGCGAACCTACCTTTTATCGTGACCGTACGCGCTCATTACTTGATGTTGTGCTGATGTCTGATTCGTTGTGTAACGACCGATCACTAACAATGTGTTCTGTCCAAAAATGTGATTACGCGAGCCACCACCGTCGCGTATGTGTGGGAGTAACGGTGCCCCGAGCCAGACAAAGGGCGCAGTACAGGACGGGCCGGAGATGGCGAACATTCGATAATGGTGCGTTTTTGACTGATGTAAGGAACATTGGATGGCACTCTGTTGTAAAACAAAATGAAACATGTCAACAGCAGTGGGAGGCTTTTTCATAATACGCTTAACGAAATGTTAGACTTCCATGCTCCTATCAGAAAATTTAGAGTTCACAACCCCCGTCCCCCACCGGTTTCGAATGAAACCCTCAATCTGATGAAGCAGCGCAAACGATATAAAGAAACAAACGATCCAGCGTATCAGGAAATCAACACATTAACTAAACGGGCGATTCGCAAAGACTGTCGGGCAGATATAGCAAACCGCGTCCACAACTCAACATCCTCGTCATTGTTTCAGAAATTAAAATATGTAATTGCACCTAAACGTGGATACACAAAGCAACCGCAAAATTTAACACCAGATGACCTGAACGATTACTTTACAGCAGTAGGTACACACACTAGAGACGAGGTGGTTGCCGACTTCGACCGTTCGGGCCGAGAGAAGCTTTTTACTCGACTACCTAGGGTCAACGCTGGGTCAATGAGGCTCACACCAGTCACGTTGACTGAACTAAGGTGTGCTTTATTTTCACTACCCAACAAAGACTCTTCAATAGAAGGCGACGTCCCAATCCAAATTTTAAAACTGACATTTGATGCAATTGGACGCTACCTTTTACGTATCATTAACACTAGCTTTGTCTCTGAAACCGTGCCCTCTGCCTGGAAAAGGGCGACCGTCATTCCTCTATTTAAAAGAGACGATCCATCTAAAGCATCAAATTTTAGACCTATCACGAAAGTTCCTGGTATATGCAAAGTAGTAGAAAAGTTAGTACAAAAACAGTTGACAAGCTACCTCCAGAGCCAAAATCTATTGAGCGAAGATCAACATGGTTTCTTGCCGCAACATTCGACATGTACCGCCCTATTGACAATGACTGACGAAATTCTCAGGGGCATGGATCGATCCCAAATTTCCATATTGGTTCTCATTGATTTGAGTCGCTGCTTCGATGTTATTGATCACAAAACGCTCATTAATAAATTAGAATTGTTGCAAATTTCATCAGGCTGGTTTAAAAGCTACCTACACGGACACGTACAACGGGTTAAAGTAGGGGAAAGTTTTTCAAAGCCACTTCCTATCACAATTGGGACTTTCCAGGGTACTTGTCTCGGCCCATTACTGTACAACATTGCTAGCAACGATCTCGCATGCCACATTCCAGCTAAAATCAATGGCTTCAAGGTCACATCGGTGCGTTATGCCGATGACACACAGCTCGCTGTCACAGGCCCTCGAGATCAAATTGGGGAACTACAAAGGAGCATGGAAGAGTTGCTAGTAACGATGTCAACGTGGTTCCAACAACATGGCATGAAGGTTAATGCGGCAAAAACTGAATTTATTTTGTGTGGAGACAGGAGGCAGTTCAAGCGTATTGCGCAGCCCCCATTATTTTATTTTATGGGAGAGCAAATTCAATGTTCCAACAAAGTCAAAAATTTAGGAGTGGTGATGGATGAAACATTGTCATGGGAATATCATATAAAAAAAACATCACTGATCGCTGCTTTGGAATTTTGATCGGATTAAGCCATGTAAAGCATGCCTTGCCCGCTGAAGTGTTGCCGCGCATTGTCGATTGTCTGGTGCTATCACATGTGAGATACTGTGTACAAGTGTATGGCAGTGCCAGTGTGACGTCTCTTAAGAACATCCAAAAAATCTTAAATTTTGCCGCACGAGTCATATTAGGACGCAGGAAATACGACCACATCTCTGATGTATTGCGTGAATTAGGTTGGCTAAATGCGTTAGATTTAGTAAAATACTCTGACTTGTGCATGTTGCATAAGGTTATAACTAGAGCGAAACCTTCGTCGTTGGCGTCGCGCATCCAGTTCAACTACGAAATACTGGAGCGTGATACCCGACAATCGAAACATCTAGCCTTGCCTCGACCTAGAAACAATCACGGAAAGCGCACATTCTTGTATAGGGCTAGCCATTCATACAATGCGCATATTTAATCTCAGTGTGTTCTGAATGCAGTGTCGCCCATTAGATTTTACATTGCTCAATAATTTTACGATGTCGGCAAAACAGGGCAAACTGTTTTAGCTCACTTTTTACTGTTTTAGCTCACTCATTTTTATGTTCATGTATGGAAGACCGAAGAATAACCCTGTCGTGTGGAACGGTCTGTTTACGTTAATACATACATACATACATACGCCCCTGCCCACCCCCTTGGCTAGGACCCTAGGTCCCTGGTCGCGGTTATATGCGCTTATAATCATATATACAAAGTACGAAATATGACGTATGCACTGAGTGCTCTCAAAGGTATAATGCATCTCCCACATAAGCAAAAGTGAAATTTTAAGCACAGGTCAAGGTCAGGGTGACACACGGTCACTATGTGCAAAATATATACGAAAGTCATGCAACATATGTTTTATGGGTTATTTCACACGTAGAATTCCATAGTAGCAGCCATTTTCACAACCTAGCCTCATATAAGGTAGGTCAGGTGATATAACATCAAAATTTGAAATTGATTAATATAAATAAAAAAGGCATGTTTCTAGACCAGCTTTGTCTCAGAAATACAACGGTGGCATTTATTTGTCTGTATCTGGTCGCTAAAAGCCAGAAAACGCAACTTAAAAAAATGACGTTATGAGTTACTTAGGGAGCCATAATTCCCGCGCCGTGCCGGTGCTAGAACGCTACCTTCGCCGCGCCGAGGAGGGGGGGGGGGGGGGGGGGAAGGGGGGTCGACGCTCCTCAAAAAAACTCGGCTCCCATGGGACGTGACAAAAACCGAAGAAGAAAAAATTTCGAAAGCTCGTCAGAAATCACTTTGAAACTATTTCAGTCATGTTTTGGCTCAGGTCAATATTGAGGTCTATCAAAGGTCATATTTTCCAGTTTTAGGACTTTGCTCCAGAAACCCCCAAATATCTTGGGAACTATGCTAGCTAGAAACAAACGAAAACAGCAATCCAAAGCTCTTGCAAAAATGCAATCGCCAAGGTGTCCTCAAATTTTAGCTCAGGTCAATAGCTTAGGCTCCAGAGCCTAATCTATTATTTTTCGCCATTAACTTTTTACAGAGTAAAGATACAATAATAATTATGATGCCATCGTATTTTTCTCGTCAAGACGCTTCGAATCAAAGTCATGTTGACCAGGTTAGGTCAACTGAGAAATTTGACCTTAGGTCAAGGTTAAGTGATGACCCAAGTAGGTCATGTTGCATAATGGGAAACGTGTCTCGACGAGACAAACACATTGGTGCCGGTTTCACTTATCTATATTAATTCGGCCGAGAGTTATTGACAACTAAGTGTTGGTGACCTCGGATGACCTCAGCTGACCCTGTAAGGGTCACTGAACAAAAATTACACCTAGATCATCAATAATGGCGTATGATAACAATCCAGAAGGAATTGGACTAATATCATTCATATCCTCGGAATAGTAAGCATTTTAATATTTCCCTTTTGACTTAAATAATGGGGAAGTCACGAAATTGACCCGACCTTAGGTCACCGATGTCGAAAATCCGAGAAATAATAATTACAAGCGAGCGCGAAGCGCTCGCTCGTCTTTCCGTGGTATATGGGAAAAATCTGAATATGAGCGGCCCGACCCGACCCGTGGCGACGCTATTGAGAAGCTCATATCTCTGCAACCACACGTCCGATTGACAAGCCGACTTATTTGCTAAGCAGCCCCATCCAACCTACCCTGTTTGAGACCAGTGCCGACTCATGTGGGTGACTACTACTGCGCGTGGCGCGTGCCGCGTGAGGGGTGATGAGGTGTTTTCTCGCAAAAACTCTGCAACGGCTGAGCCGATTGTGGTCAAATTTGGTATGTGGTTAGGGACCCCTCCGCCGCCGTCTACCCACAAGTCATGTGTGGGGTGCATCTGCACGTGCGTACGTGCGCACCTTTTTGTATCTCAGGAACTACTTGCCCGATCGGGTTGAAATTCACCATACATTTACTTCGCGCTCGCTCGTTCATCGCCAACTACGGCGCCTTACTGGTTGTAGGTACCTTATGAAATCCTGTAAGTTTGAAACCGATCGATCACAAATTGTGGCTGTGGTACGATCGCAAACTTTTTGAAGGTGGGGTCACGTGACCTGGCCTGGTGACCTGACCTGAGATGATTAGAGGTCAAGAATTTCGCACACAATTTGGGTAATTGATGCCCGAACACCTGTGAAAAAAACGGCGGCACTGTGCGCCGCCGTTTTTCCGCCGTTTTTCCGCTATCCTTGCGAAACCTTAGGGGGTGGGGGCGTCTAAACACCCCCCCCCCCCCCCGGCACGGGGCGGGATAAGTCAGTCAAACAAAGATATTGCTTTAAAATTTGGTTTGGATATCTTCCATATTTGTTTGTCTAATGTATATTCCGTTTTTTTATATCTTCAAAACAAAAATTGATTTTGTGGACATTTTCCGGATTTGTTTTGATTTGTTTGGGTCAAAAACCCGAATTTTCCAAAATCCGAGATATTCATTTTAACGAGAATGTAATTTCTATTCTTTGGACGTTTTTGTATTTGCAATTTTCATCAAAACTCTATTTTCTACGGTTTTTCAAACATGTATCGTTTTTTCCACCCAAAAAATGCATGACATGACGTCATTAAAACGTCATTATATCCCAAAGTACTGCATTGATTTCATTGATTTGTTTTAGAAGACGTATAATTAATGTAGCATAAAGTACTGTGAGTTTTACGTCAATATCTATCATAATTTTCAAGTTATTGAGAAAATCCGGGAGGGGGCAGATCCCCCCCCCCCCCCAACGCGGCGCGAGTTAAGTCTAAGCTGCCCATTATGTGTATTAGCGCGGTTTCCGTCGTGCACTAAACCCCTGCATGATATTGACGCAACGTCTGGCCTATTCAACGGGAATACCAGGCCTGCATTATCACGCTCGTAAAGAATCACGGCATCATACAAATGTGTTTCCATAAATTTGATAATTAGACATAAATCATGAATTAAGCTTAACCCTTATTTCAGACGTGGCATAATTCAGAAGTAATAATTCAAATGACTGAGTCTCAGAATTAGGAAAATAGTCGAAAAAGTGACACTTTTGTCTACTATTTTCCGAATTTTGAGACAGTCATTTGTATTGTTATTTCTAAATCATGAACCTTAGCCATACCAAATTTAAGGGGGCACTTTGAGGCCCCGTGGAGCCTCTGTTTGGTTGTAATTTTTGTTTGGTGCATTTTGTGGAAATTTTCCGAAAAAAAACATTGTCAAACAAAATTGGGTGTCAAAAACGGAAAATTTCGAAAATCCGATATAGCCATTTTGAAGTCCTGTTTGGCACGTTGGCCCGTGCCCCCTTACGAAATGCTATGATGCCACCGACCCACCCTATGGGGGGTGGGGCCCCTGTCCGGTTGTATTTTTACAAATCAAAAGTGTTTTTTTCCATCCGAAGGAGCCCACCGCGAAAATATAGAAAGCGAAGTTATCGCGAAAATGTGTAACGGGTCGAAGCTCTAAGGAGAAAAAAGATAAATATATAAAATAAGACGAAGTGTACCTCATACAGAGGCGCACACAAGGGGGGGGGGGGGGCACACGGGCCCGTGCCCCCCCCCCCCCCTCTACGAAATGCGTGGCTCCTCTGAGGTGGCCCCGTGGGGCCCCTTTGAGGCTGTCCCGTGGGGCCCCTCTGACTTCTGAGGCGGCCCCGTAGGGCCCCTCTGAAGCTGCCCCGTGGGGTTCCTCTGAGGCTGCCCAGTGCCCAGTGAGGCCCCTTTTAGTTTTTTGTCTTCTTTTTTAATGAGGATTTTTTTTAACAAATGAAAGTAAAAGCCTTACATTTTATATTTTCATCCGAAGGGCCCAGAGGCGCACACAAGGGGGGGGGGGGGGGCACATGACCCCGTGCCCCCTTACCAAATGCGGGGCCCCTGAGTCCCCACATTTCGTAAGGGGCCCACGGTGGGGCCCCCTTACGGACAGCCCCCCCCCGCGGTGGGGACCCTGTCCGGTTGTATTTTTGTTTTATAAAAAAAATATGGATGTATGGCCACACATGACAAGTTAAATGGCCATGAAGACATGAAAAGTGAAAGTCTTCATTTTTTATTTTCATACGAAGGGGCCCACCGCAAAAATATAGAAAGCGACGTTATCGCAAAAATGTGTAACGGGTTGAAGTTCTAAGGAGAACAAATATCAATATATAAAATAAGACACGAAGTGTCCCTCGTACCAGACGCGCACACAAGGGGGACACCGGCCCACGTGCCTCCCCCTTATGAAATGCGGGGCCCCTCTAATGGTGGGACCCTGTCCGGTTGTATTTTTTATAAGAAAAAAAATAGAATGCATTTTTTCCACGTCAATGGGGAAATATTCAAACGCCTCCTATTCCGAGGATACGCATGATATCAGTCCAATTCCTTCTGGGTCATGTTATCATAGGCCATTCTTGATGAACCAGGCTATTTTTTTCTTCAATGACCCCCTACAGGGTCAGTCGAGGTAATCTGAGGTCACCAACACTTTGTCAAATAAGTGCCACCGGCACCAATGTGTTCGTCTCGTCGAGACACGTCTCCCAATATGCAACATGATCTACTTGGGCCACCACTTGACTTTGACCTAAGGTCAAATTTCTAAGTTGGTCTACACTAGCCAACATGAATATGATTCGAAGCACCTTGAAGAGACGAACACGGTGGGGTCAAAATTATTGCCTTATCCTTATTAGGTCAAAAGTTAGTTGCGAAAACTGTTTTGCCAAAAAATAGCCTTTGGTCAGCCATCAAAGGTCAACTTTGATGACCTCTGAAGTCTGGAGCTCACACTATTGAAATGAGCTAAAAGCTGAGGGAACCAATGACGATTGCATATTTTAATAGCTTTCGATAGCTTTTTCGTTTGTTCCTAGCTACCATAGTTCCCGAGATATTTTGGGGTTTTGGAAGCGAAGTCCTAACACTTGAAAATATGACCTGTGATGACCTCTGGTGAACTCATTATTGACCTTAGCCAAAAACATGACCGAAGTTGTTTCAAAAATGATTTTTGACGAGATCTGAGGTAAAATCTGACAGCACCTTGCATACAGGAAATTAACCCGCGCCGTGCTGGTGCTCGGCGCCACCTTCGTCGTGCCGTGGGGGGGGGGGGGGGGGGGGGGGGGGGGTCAACGCCCCCTCGAACTCGGTTCCTATGGAACGTAGACAAAAACCGACAACACCTTTCGAAAGCTCGTCAAAAATAATTTTTGAAACCACTTCGGTCATGTTTTTGGCTAAGGTCAATAATGAGTTCACCAGGGGTCATCACAGGTCAGATTTTCAAGTATAGTATATATATATATA
>JAXIVJ010010206.1:42500-48115 GCA_036785665.1 Chirona hameri
ATCTACCTACCTACCTATCTACCTGCCTACCTACCTACCTACCTACCTACCTACCTACCAACCTACTTACATACCTATCTACCTACCTATCTACCTACCTATCTACCTACCTATCTACCTACCTCCTACCTCCTACCTACCTACCTACCTACCTACCTACCTACCTACCTACCTACCTACCTACCTACATACATACATACATACATACATACATACATACATACATACATACATACATACATACATACATACATACATACATACATACATACATACATACATACATACATACATACATACATACATACATACATACATACATACATACATACATACATACATACATACATACATACATACATACATACATACATACATACATACATACATACATACATACATACATACATACATACATACATACATACATACATACATACATACATACATACATACATACATACATACATACATACATTCATACATACATACATACATACATACATACATACATACATACATACATACATACATACATACATACATACATACATACATACATACATACATACATACATACATACATACATACATACATACATATATGCATGCATGCATGCATGCATGCATGCATGCATGCATGCATGCATGCATACATACATACATACATACATACATACATACATACATACATACATACATACATACATACATACATACATACATACATACATACATACATACATACATACATACATACATACATACATACATACATACATACATACATACATACATACATACATACATACATACATACATACATACATACATACATACATACATACATACATACATACATACATACATACATACATACATACATACATACATACATACATATATATATATATATATATATATATATATATATATATATATATATATATATATATATATATATATATATATATATATATATATATATATATATATATATATATATATATAACTCCAAAAAAAATATCTGAAAAAAAATGCCCCCGCAATGGTGGGGGCCCCTCGAGGTCCGACAGAGCCCCCTTGAGGTCGTGCCCCCCCCCCCCACAAATCCTGTGTGCGCGCCTGGTTACAATGCTTAATGACCGTAATCTGCAGTTTGACCTCGTGACCTCGCATGACCTTGACCTGACCCAAGGTCATAAACAGCTTAGAATGGTACTTAGAAGTGTCAGACACACGAATCATACCGATTTATCGACTGCTTATGCGTTTAATATCGCAATTTTGCGCGACAATTCCACTCATCGAGACCTTTTGACACGGTCAAACATTTTGTACTTGACCTGACCTGTGACGTCATCGGTGACCCCGAGGTCAACAATATTATGTTTCCCTCGATAAATATCCCAGGGCTATCGAATGCCGTTTTAATTTTTACAATCGGTCCAGTAGTTCCGGAGATCCGAAGGGGGGGGGGGATAGCCCCCCCCCCCCCCCCCAGTAAGTCGCGTTATGGAATATTCCCCAGTAACTCGCGGGTTAAAAGGAGATAATCATCTTTTGATTTTGTTAGCAACAATGTATTTGGCTACCGTTATGGTATTAAAATGATGTGATCTAAATTTAAGAATTATATACAATTATTCCCTAATTCAAAGTTGGAAGTTTGGGAACATTAATGATCGGTATTTTCCCTCCACTATTGGAAAGCGCAACATATATAGGGCGCTTTGCATCAGAGCGCTTTTGCATCAATCTGTTCAACGTTGTTGAATGGGCACTTATAAACAAATCGCCGACACTAAATAGGCCGTCGTCCGGGGCCAAGCTAAACTGCCGATTTCAATGCACTTTTTCAAATGATTGTTGATTGTTCATAAACGTTTGGCACATATTCGCAAAAGATTCATAAACGTTTGGCACATAAAGAGAGTGCATGAAACATATTGCATACCTTCAGGATAAATAAGATTGCGTAGGGAGGCTAGTTTACTGAATTCGTTACCGAGTACTTGCTGAGTACCGACCGTGGATCGCTTATCGGGAGGAAACTGCCAATATCTTTCGGAGGAATGTTTATATGCAAAATGTGATGAATTTACATCATATTTTGGCCTCGTCTATCGATGTCAGATGCTAACTCCATTTTTGTGAGAAAATTGGTGACTATCTCCCTTTAAACGAAAATTTAGAGCACTTCCTATTCACTCTACTCGTAATGTTAAAAGTTAAAAATATCGGTGGAAATTCAATAAGTGGGTAGAGGATATCGTTAAAGGGTGGAGCTATGCTCTGACGTCAGAGCCCAGCTCCTCCCTGGCTGACTTTAGAGCCGGCGCTGCCCGACCAGTGACCGGCCAGTTGCGAGTGGTGGACGGAGTCAAGGGTGGGACTACAGAGCGACCGGACGTTAGCCTCTATCCGAGCTCGCATTGTCTTTAACATTACGTGTGAATAGAAAATACCCTAAATTTGTGTTTGACATTAACGAATTAATAAAATTACCGCAGGGTGTGAAACGCCCATTGCGATCATTTCGATCATGCCAGTTGGCTCCTTCAAAAGTTATCGCCGAAGTTAAAGGAAATAGTTCACCTTCGGGAAAATTTTCAGAACACGATTTTATTATATTTTTAATACAGTTTCTTTTTTTCTTTTCAAAAATGGTCCTACATCGCGTCAATTCAGGACAAAAGGTCGTAAATTGTTAATGTTATGGTGTGCGTTATTGGTCTGCGCATGCTCAGACCAGTGCTGGCACTCTCAGACGGTACGGTATATCATATATGCGCTGCATTCCTTCGCCAAAAAGTCAAATATCTTCGGCTGGAGAGTCTTTTCAGCCAAGAAAAGTTGCAGATAAGGATTTCTCAACACGGGCTACAAAACTGCTATTCCAGTTCAAAATCCCATGTTGAAGGTGAACTATTTCCCAAGTCCCAAGTGGTCTGCCGTTCACAATAGCTTTCTTTATTCGACTTCTTTGTATACCAAACTGGCTTCCTTCAGAAAAGCTTGTTTTGGGAGGTTTTGAGGTACGTTTTTAGTTTGTCTTTTTTGGCTTATTTTGAGCCTGTTTTTTTTTCTCGGAAAAATACCTGGCAACCCTGCATCAAAATGATGGTGGCTATCGATATGTAGGAGTTGGATGACTGGATCATTGATCTGAACTGGGTAGGATATGTGATTGTAATCGATATGTAACAGGATCTCCAAATTCGTTATCATTATGTTAATGTGTTGCATTTTATTTCACGGACGCTTCACCATAATACGGTTGCCATCGTTTGCCATCGTTTACCATCGGTTGCCATCGTTTGCCATCGTTCACATCATGATTGATGTCAGACGTGACTTGTGAGGTGATTTGCTATTCATGATGTCATGATGTGGCTATGGACTTGTAGATTCGTCACTGTTACCTGCAACTTGCAAGTGTCGATGTATATCTGTTTAGACATGTCATTATCATTGTTGCCAAATGGAACAGATCGTCGCCTAACCAATGTCGTTCCAATGGTATGGGTTCTGGGCTCAGATCTTCCTTGCAAGAGCTTGGTTAACTTTAATGATATGACTATAACATATACAAGACCAATTATGGCCAATTTCCAGATGATCGCATTCAAATAGAAATGCTTGAATACAGGTCATGTGTAAACTTACCGTTGACCAAATATGGCCAATTTTAAGAAGTTAAAATCCTAGCCCAGAGCACGTCGAATGGCACGTCGAATGACAGCTTGGCCTTAGCCATGATAATGGTGAAGATGTGGCGGCTCATACACCATTGTGTCAGGACATCGGCTGGTCTGGAAATAATTTTATTTTCTTTACCTAGTTTCATGGGCATAGGAACGCCATGCAAAGTTTTTTTTGGGGGGGGGGGGCAGTGTGCTTAAGTGGGGAGGGGGCAGTTAAATATTGATCTAGTTTTGATGGAAACCCAATCCCCCTATGCAATATTTCTTTGGGAATTAGAACTCTTCTTAAAGTACGTTTCTCTCTATCAAATTTTCATCATTTAATTAATTTATTCCTTTTTTACCATACCCCCAGTTTCGACGCCTGCGCCTACAGTTTGACGATTTGTATTGCGTTTTTTTTTTGTATATCTAACACACTCGCTTTTCACGAATTTGTCAAGGTCGGCTGATCTTTTCACCATACTCCTGCATATTGACTTGGTAGTGGAACCCGGAAAAACATCATTTTATCAGCGCTGTTCAATTCTATTTGTCTGGTGGTCTGGACCAAGCCATCGGTAATTCATTCCATGTTACCGCCTACGGTCTGTTTGGATAAACTTTAAACGCGCTTGTGAATTAGCTGTGAGGGTGTTTAGTTATTCTGCTTGGCGCGTTTGCGGAAATTAAATTGCCCGGAGTCGGGCCCTGTGAACTGCGAACCCAGGTTTGAGTACTGCTCGTCATTTTGTTGATTGTCCAGTTCAACGAAGTTTATCACGCATTGGAGTCGTTCGGCCAATACGGACTTTGAGTTTGTTCCAATGTATCCACAATCTGCTGCTCTATTTCCGCATTGACATAGAGGATCAATATGAAAACATGTCCCACACGGGTGGAGCACATGTGTCGCTCGCGCACTTCTACGAGACATTCGGAAATGACGAATAATTATCGCACATTTGTGCATGTTTATTTCTGAATTGTATTTATATAAGCCAAGTTTTATTATATTTGCTGGGGATCCATTGGCGCGCAAGTCGGCTCGTAGCTACGATGGTGCGTAAGTTGGCTCGCTACGCATTTTGGAGGGATCCACCTGCGCGGAGCGCTAGTTGGTGCGTAAGTCGGCTCGTAAGTGGTCGATTTGCGCGCTAACTTTGCGCAGCAGTTTACCTTGGCGTAAGTCGGCGCGTAGCCCTGTCTTACCCCTCTATAATATACACAACATATTGTATAAAGAGGGTTTTTTAGGTCAAATTTGAATACATGTACATGAAACACACATATATGCTAGACGATATTCTTTGCTACCTGTTGATATAAAAATAGTCGTAAAAATAACATGGAAATATTGCAGAATTAAAGGGAAATATTCACCTTTTGATCTATTTTTCTGCATTATCTTGTGCAACATGTATGGTATTAAATTGATCGAGTCTCAATTAAAAAATGAAATCACAACTTTTTATATTTCGAAAAACAAATGTAAAAAAACAAGTTCATATACTATTTTCGGAGTTCATGATCGGTGTTTTCCCTTCACTATTGGAAGCGCGACATATCTAGCGCCTATCTTTCAATATGTTCAACGTGCAATACCTCTCGTTGAATTACCTCTCAACAAATTGCATACACGAAATACGTCGACGTAGGGGGCCAAGTTAATCCGCCGAATGCATCACGTATTTCTGAAACGTTTATTGATTGATTATGGGAATACGGCTCAGATGAATGTTTCGTGTGTGCATTGTAATGTATTGAATACCTGTTTGTTGAAAATTCATGTGAAAAGCAGCCAATTTAATTAAAAAAATGAGTCGAGAACAGTAGGTCGCCGCCCGGGGCCAAACTAAACTGCCGATTTCAATGCACTTTTTCAAATGCTTGTATTGTATTGTATTGTATTGCAGCAAAACAACCACA
>JAXIVJ010010207.1:0-48107 GCA_036785665.1 Chirona hameri
ATATATATATATATATATATATATATATATATATATATATATATATATATATATATATATATATATATATATATATATATATATATATATATATATATATATATATATATATATATATATATATATATATATATATATATATATATATATACACACGGGCTGACGTTAGACCAATTTCCTTTGTGATTCAGAATCAGGCAGTTCTGACACCTGCTTTACAACGAGGAGAATGAAACTGCCCATTTAAGAGAGAAGATCTGCCAAAAATGTTGTATAATTTCCAAACCATAATCAAGAACATCGCGGATGAATACTGAGATCGTCACTCATGACGCAATTCAAATATGTTTTGAATTATTGTTGTGGATTTGTCACTGCAGCAGACCGACGTCACTCGATACAATAGCTGCAGCTGTAAAAATCCGTACATGACGTGACGAGATACAATAGCTGCAGCTGTAAACATATATAAACATACATACGTACATGACGCAGAGCAGATTATCAGCGCGGTTCCTGTCCGTCTGTCTGTCTGTCTGTGTCCGGTGAAGTCAGCACTGACGGTGACACGGTGACACGGGAAGAACCATGGGTGGAGAAATGAAGTCAGCAAAGACTGGCATAGGCGAGTTGGGTTTGCAATGCAGTTCTTTCCCCTATTCACTTCCAAGGTTTCGTTTCATTTGGTCACTTCCTACTATTCTGTTGAGACTTCAGGTAAAGCCGGCCTTGAGTCCCTTATAATGTACAAGCTTTCCTGCCATTGCATAATATGAAAAAAATGGCCATTCCACTACTCAAACATTTGTAAAAATACAGTGCATAAAATGGAAGACATGATGCGACAAACCCCGTATTCCATGCTGCGACAAACCCCCGTATTCCATGCTGCGACAAACCCCGTATTTCATGCTGCGACAAACCCCGTATTCCATGCTGCGACAAACCCCCGTATTCCATGCTGCGACAAACCCCCGTATTCCATGCGACTAACAAACCCCCGTATTCCATGCTGCGACAAACCCCGTATTCCATGCTGCGACAAACCCCCGTATTCCATGCGACTAACAAACCCCGTATTCCATGCTGCGACAAACCCCGTATTCCATGCTGCGACAAACCCCCGTATTCCATGCTGCGACAAACCCCGTATTCCATGCGACTAACAAACCCCCGTATTCCATGCGACTAACAAACCCCCGTATTCCATGCTGCGACTAACAAACCCCCGTATTCCATGCTGCGACTAACAAACCCCCGTATTCCATGCGACTAACAAACCCCCGTATTCCATGCTGCGACAAACCCCCGTATTCCATGCTGCGACTAACAAACCCCCGTATTCCATGCTGCGACAAACCCCCGTATTCCATGCTGCGACTAACAAACCCCCGTATTCCATGCTGCGACAAACCCCGTATTCCATGCTGCGACAAACCCCCGTATTCCATGCTGCGACAAACCCCCGTATTCCATGCTGCGACAAACCCCCGTATTCCATGCGACTAACAAACCCCCGTATTCCATGCGACTAACAAACCCCCGTATTCCATGCTGCGACAAACCCCCGTATTCCATGCTGCGACAAACCCCCGTATTCCATGCTGCGACTAACAAACCCCCGTATTCCATGCTGCGACAAACCCCCGTATTCCATGCTGCGACTAACAAACCCCCGTATTCCATGCTGCGACAAACCCCCGTATTCCATGCTGCGACAAACCCTCGTATTCCATGCTGCGACTAACAAACCCCCGTATTCCATGCTGCGACAAACCCCCGTATTCCATGCTGCGACAAACCCCCGTATTCCATGCTGCGACTAACAAACCCCCGTATTCCATGCTGCGACAAACCCCCGTATTCCATGCTGCGACTAACCCCGTATTCCATGCTGCGACAAACCCCCGTATTCCATGCTGCGACAAACCCCCGTATTCCATGCGACTAACAAACCCCCGTATTCCATGCGACTAACAAACCCCCGTATTCCATGCGACTAACAAACCCCCGTATTCCATGCTGCGACAAACCCCCGTATTCCATGCTGCGACTAACAAACCCCCGTATTCCATGCTGCGACAAACCCCCGTATTCCATGCTGCGACAAACCCCCGTATTCCATGCGACTAACAAACCCCCGTATTCCATGCTGCGACAAACCCCCGTATTCCATGCGACTAACAAACCCCCGTATTCCATGCGACTAACAAACCCCCGTATTCCATGCTGCGACAAACCCCCGTATTCCATGCTGCGACTAACAAACCCCCGTATTCCATGCTGCGACAAACCCCGTATTCCATGCTGCGACAAACCCCGTATTCCATGCGACTAACAAACCCCCGTATTCCATGCTGCGACAAACCCCCGTATTCCATGCGACTAACAAACCCCCGTATTCCATGCTGCGACAAACCCCGTATTCCATGCGACTAACAAACCCCCGTATTCCATGCGACTAACAAACCCCCGTATTCCATGCTGCGACAAACCCCCGTATTCCATGCTGCGACTAACAAACCCCCGTATTCCATGCTGCGACTAACAAACCCCCGTATTCCATGCGACTAACAAACCCCCGTATTCCATGCTGCGACTAACAAACCCCCGTATTCCATGCGACTAACAAACCCCCGTATTCCATGCGACTAACAAACCCCCGTATTCCATGCTGCGACTAACAAACCCCCGTATTCCATGCTGAGACTAACAAACCCCCGTATTCCATGCGACTAACAAACCCCCGTATTCCATGCTGCGACAAACCCCCGTACTCCATGCGACTAACAAACCCCCGTATTCCATGCTGCGACTAACAAACCCCCGTATTCCATGCGACTAACAAACCCCGTATTCCATGCTGCGACTAACAAACCCCCGTATTCCATGCTGCGACTAACAAACCCCCGTATTCCATGCGACTAACAAACCCCCGTATTCCATGCGACTAACAAACCCCCGTATTCCATGCTGCGACTAACAAACCCCCGTATTCCAGGCGGCTAACAAACCCCCGTATTCCATGCTGCGACTAACAAACCCCGTATTCCATGCTGCGACTAACAAACCCCCGTATTCCATGCGACTAACAAACCCCCGTATTCCATGCTGCGACAAACCCCCGTATTCCATGCTGCGACTAACAAACCCCGTATTCCATGCTGCGACAAACCCCCGTATTCCATGCTGCGACAAACCCCCGTATTCCATGCTGCGACAAACCCCCGTATTCCATGCGACTAACAAACCCCCGTATTCCATGCTGCGACAAACCCCCGTATTCCATGCGACTAACAAACCCCCGTATTCCATGCGACTAACAAACCCCCGTATTCCATGCTGCGACAAACCCCCGTATTCCATGCTGCGACTAACAAACCCCCGTATTCCATGCTGCGACTAACAAACCCCCGTATTCCATGCGACTAACAAACCCCCGTATTCCATGCGACTAACAAACCCCCGTATTCCATGCTGCGACAAACCCCCGTATTCCATGCTGCGACAAACCCCCGTATTCCATGCGACTAACAAACCCCCGTATTCCATGCTGCGACAAACCCCCGTATTCCATGCGACTAACAAACCCCCGTATTCCATGCGACTAACAAACCCCCGTATTCCATGCTGCGACAAACCCCCGTATTCCATGCTGCGACTAACAAACCCCCGTATTCCATGCTGCGACTAACAAACCCCCGTATTCCATGCGACTAACAAACCCCGTATTCCATGCGACTAACAAACCCCCGTATTCCATGCTGCGACAAACCCCCGTATTCCATGCTGCGACAAACCCCCGTATTCCATGCGACTAACAAACCCCCGTATTCCATGCTGCGACTAACAAACCCCCGTATTCCATGCTGCGACAAACCCCCGTATTCCATGCTGCGACAAACCCCCGTATTCCATGCTGCGACTACAAACCCCCGTATTCCATGCTGCGACAAACCCCCGTATTCCATGCTGCGACTAACAAACCCCCGTATTCCATGCTGCGACAAACCCCCGTATTCCATGCGACTAACAAACCCCCGTATTCCATGCTGCGACAAACCCCCGTATTCCATGCTGCGACAAACCCCCGTATTCCATGCGACTAACAAACCCCCGTATTCCATGCTGCGACAAACCCCCGTATTCCATGCGACTAACAAACCCCCGTATTCCATGCTGCGACTAACAAACCCCCGTATTCCATGCTGCGACAAACCCCGTATTCCATGCTGCGACAAACCCCCGTATTCCATGCGACTAACAAACCCCCGTATTCCATGCTGCGACAAACCCCCGTATTCCATGCTGCGACAAACCCCCGTATTCCATGCTGCGACTAACAAACCCCCGTATTCCATGCTGCGACAAACCCCCGTATTCCATGCTGCGACTAACAAACCCCCGTATTCCATGCTGCGACAAACCCCCGTATTCCATGCTGCGACAAACCCCCGTATTCCATGCTGCGACTAACAAACCCCCGTATTCCATGCTGCGACAAACCCCCGTATTCCATGCTGCGACTAACAACCCCCGTATTCCATGCTGCGACTAGCAAACCCCCGTATTCCATGCTGCGACAAACCCCCGTATTCCATGCTGCGACAAACCCCCGTATTCCATGCTGCGACTAACAAACCCCCGTATTCCATGCTGCGACAAACCCCCGTATTCCATGCTGCGACAAACCCCCGTATTCCATGCTGCGACTAACAAACCCCCGTATTCCATGCTGCGACAAACCCCCGTATTCCATGCTGCGACAAACCCCCGTATTCCATGCTGCGACTAACAAACCCCCGTATTCCATGCTGCGACAAACCCCCGTATTCCATGCTGCGACTAACAAACCCCCGTATTCCATGCTGCGACAAACCCCCGTATTCCATGCTGCGACTAACAAACCCCCGTATTCCATGCTGCGACAAACCCCCGTATTCCATGCTGCGACAAACCCCCGTATTCCATGCTGCGACTAACAAACCCCCGTATTCCATGCTGCGACAAACCCCCGTATTCCATGCTGCGACTAACAAACCCCCGTATTCCATGCTGCGACAAACCCCCGTATTCCATGCGACTAACAAACCCCCGTATTCCATGCTGCGACTAACAAACCCCCGTATTCCATGCTGCGACAAACCCCCGTATTCCATGCTGCGACTAACAAACCCCCGTATTCCATGCTGCGACTAACAAACCCCCGTATTCCATGCTGCGACAAACCCCCGTATTCCATGCTGCGACTAACCCCCGTATTCCATGCTGCGACAAACCCCCGTATTCCATGCTGCGACTAACAAACCCCCGTATTCCATGCTGCGACAAACCCCCGTATTCCATGCTGCGACACACCCCCGTATTCCATGCTGCGACAAACCCCCGTATTCCATGCTGCGACAAACCCCCGTATTCCATGCTGCGACAAACCCCCGTATTCCATGCTGCGACTAACCCCCGTATTCCATGCTGCGACAAACCCCCGTATTCCTTGCTGCGACTAACAAACCCCCGTATTCCATGCTGCGACAAACCCCCGTATTCCATGCTGCGACTAACCCCCGTATTCCATGCTGCGACAAACCCCCGTATTCCTTGCTGCGACTAACAAACCCCCGTATTCCATGCTGCGACAAACCCCCGTATTCCATGCTGCGACAAACCCCCGTATTCCATGCTGCGACAAACCCCCGTATTCCATGCTGCGACTAACCCCCGTATTCCATGCTGCGACAAACCCCCGTATTCCTTGCTGCGACTAACAAACCCCCGTATTCCATGCTGCGACAAACCCCCGTATTCCATGCTGCGACAAACCCCCGTATTCCATGCTGCGACTAACAAACCCCCGTATTCCATGCTGCGACAAACCCCCGTATTCCATGCGACTAACAAACCCCCGTATTCCATGCGACTAACAAATTCCATGCTGCGACAAACCCCCGTATTCCATGCTGCGACTAACAAACCCCCGTATTCCATGCTGCGACAGACCCCCGTATTCCATGCGACTAACAAACCCCCGTATTCCATGCTGCGACAAACCCCCGTATTCCATGCGACTAACAAACCCCCGTATTCCATGCTGCGACAAACCCCCGTATTCCATGCGACTAACAAACCCCCGTATTCCATGCGACTAACAAACCCCCGTATTCCATGCTGCGACAAACCCCCGTATTCCATGCTGCGACAAACCCCCGTATTCCATGCTGCGACTAACAAACCCCCGTATTCCATGCTGCGACAAACCCCCGTATTCCATGCGACTAACAAACCCCCGTATTCCATGCTGCGACAAACCCCCGTATTCCATGCTGCGACAAACCCCCGTATTCCATGCGACTAACAAACCCCCGTATTCCATGCTGCGACAAACCCCCGTATTCCATGCTGCGACTAACAAACCCCCGTATTCCATGCTGCGACAAACCCCCGTATTCCATGCTGCGACAAACCCCCGTATTCCATGCTGCGACTAACAAACCCCCGTATTCCATGCTGCGACTAACAAACCCCCGTATTCCATGCTGCGACAAACCCCCGTATTCCATGCTGCGACAAACCCCCGTATTCCATGCTGCGACTAACAAACCCCCGTATTCCATGCTGCGACAAACCCCCGTATTCCATGCGACTAACAAACCCCCGTATTTCATGCTGCGACTAACAAACCCCCGTATTCCATGCTGCGACAAACCCCCGTATTCCATGCTGCGACTAACAAACCCCCGTATTCCATGCTGCGACTAACAAACCCCCGTATTCCATGCTGCGACAAACCCCCGTATTCCATGCTGCGACAAACCCCCGTATTCCATGCTGCGACAAACCCCCGTATTCCATGCTGCGACTAACAAACCCCCGTATTCCATGCTGCGACTAACAAACCCCCGTATTCCATGCTGCGACAAACCCCCGTATTCCATGCTGCGACAAACCCCCGTATTCCATGCTGCGACTAACAAACCCCCGTATTCCATGCTGCGACAAACCCCCGTATTCCATGCTGCGACTAACAAACCCCCGTATTCCATGCTGCGACAAACCCCCGTATTCCATGCGACTAACAAACCCCCGTATTCCATGCTGCGACTAACAAACCCCCGTATTCCATGCTGCGACAAACCCCCGTATTCCATGCTGCGACTAACAAACCCCCGTATTCCATGCGACTAACAAACCCCCGTATTCCATGATGCGACAAACCCCCGTATTCCATGCTGTCATGCAATGCGCGTTTCATCGCGATATATCGCAAGACCTTGGGCTAAGATTAATTACGTGCGTTTAGATATAAACTAGTGGATGGTTAACCCGTTCACACGTTACCACGTTCACACATTACATTTTTCGAGAGGTAACTTGACTTTCTATCCCATGAGCCGGCAACCCAGTGACCCGTTACCCATTGCCTTTCCAGGGCGACACTCTGAAATGGGTTTACACTAGGCGTCATTACTCTTCATCACACCCAACCTACCGGTCACGCACTCCTCGCGCGACACTGCGACCCGAGCAGGCCCGGGGTCGGATCACGCAGGCCTGCCCCAACCATCCGACAGGCTCCGCCCCATGTCGAGCCGAGCCGAGCTGCCAGTGGTGGGGAGAGGCAGCCTCAGTGGCGGATATATATATATATATATATATATATATATATATATATATATATATATATATATATATGTATATATATATATATATATATATATATATCCGGTTGGGCAAAATGAGCAATTGCCCCCCCCCCCAAACGAAAAATCGGTTGGCAAACGTCTCTTTTTGCCCCCTCCAAAAAAACCCGAAAAATCCCGACTTGAAAATCCCGAAACATCGTGAATCTGAGTAAAATGGTTATTTGTATTAAAAAAATCATTTTCAGACAATACATACTGATATGTTTCATGTCTAGCAGCTCTATTGTTGCAGTGAAGTATTTTATTTTGATCCATGTTATCTGGGCCGTAGATTCACATGAAATTGTCAGTTCCGTCCGTCAAACGGTTTTCGAGTTTGGCAACTTTGTTGTCGTGTAAAACTCTAATTTTCAGAGGGCAATATCTCCCATCTAAATCATGCGAGTCATATAAGCCATCGAAGGCCATCAGAATCGTCATCAGAATCGTCATATCATCAAAATCGTCAGGAACAATATATTAATGTGAAATTTTTCGAAACCACGCAAATTTGGGAATTTTTACATGTGATCTTAGATCTCAGATCACGTGATTTTATAGTGTGGCCTATTAAAATGAGGATTTGTTAAATTGCCAGAATCGACTTCGATACATTGGCCTTCGATGGTAAGAAAATTGGACCTAGGGTTTTCATCTAAATATTTTATTTTATTTGGAAAAATCATGATCACCGTGCTGGTGGTCATTATTTTTCCAAAGCAAAAAATTATTTAGAGGAAAAACCTATGTCCAATTTTCTTACCATCGAAGGCCAATGTATCGAAGTAGATTCTGGCAATTAACAAATCCGCATTTTAAAAGGCCACATTATAAAATCACGTGATCTGAGGTCTAAGATCACATGTAAAAATTTCAAATTTGCGTGGTTTCGAAAATTTTCTTTGGTAATAACTTTGCACACAATTATGCTAGAGCTTAACTCAACGGCATTATATGCGTCTCGTTGAGCTGCATTCAATGATGCATAGCATGACCCCGGCAGGTCACTCCGTGACCTTGAGGTTGATTTCCCAAATGACATGGCTTGATTATACAATAGATAATTTGCTGGAATTTTCGCTTTATTTGACAAAGTTGATCATTTTTATCTCTGGAAAACGCTTTTAGCTATTGTTAAAACATTCTCAGTCTGGAAATAGGGATGACAAAATTTGTCTTGAGGACCCACAGACGCCTCTTTCGGCAAAATATTGAATTATGTCATCACGTGATCTTGATCACTGAGCGGAATAGGTTGTCATTTGATTCAAAGGGCCTGCACCCTCCTATTCCACGTAAGACAAATCACGAATTTTAACTGAGAACATAACGAAATCATGTGACCTGACCTGAGGTCACATGCTAAAATTTCGACACTTTTTCATTCGAGTTCTCAAAAAAAATATTACATTAAATTAATTTGTGGTTAATGGCTATTCTGACGATACATAGGTTTATACACAGATAACAGCAGACCTGGATTTGACACGAAATATTCGGCCCTTATTTTAAGCACAGTAGTGAACGACGGTGCTGGACTCGCATTTTCACGAGCCGAGACATAGAAGTGTATCAGCTTAACCAGCGCCGTGCCGGGGGGAGGCGTTTAGACCCCCTAAGTTTTTTTCTCGAGAATAATGAAAAAACGGCGGCGCACAGCGCCGCCGTTTTTGGCACAGCTGTTCCAGCATCAATTGCGCACATTATGTTCCGGTCATCTCAGGTCAGGTCACCAGACCAGGTCACGTGACCCACCTCCA
Organism: Chirona hameri; assembly: GCA_036785665.1. Lineage (NCBI taxonomy): Eukaryota > Metazoa > Arthropoda > Thecostraca > Balanomorpha > Balanidae > Chirona > Chirona hameri. Next base: position 9,440 of record JAXIVJ010010207.1, read on the forward strand.
AAAATGTTTCCGGTCGCACCACAGCCACAGTTTTTGGCCGAACGATTTCGTATTTACAGAATTTCATAAGAACAATAGTACCTACAATACGCTTATCTCGGAGTTTTATTATCGGTGACCTAAGGTCGGGTCAATTTCGTGACCTCTCCATTATAAGTCAATTGGGAAATAATCAAATGCTTCCTTTTCTGAGGATACGAATTATATCAGCCCAATTCCTTCTGGATCATGTCATCAAAGGCAATTCTTGAAGTTCCAGGTTACATTTTTGTTCAATGACCCCTAGAGGGTCAGATGAGGTCACCCGAGGTCACCAACACTTGTTTGCCAATAACCCTCGACAAAATCAAGATAGATAAGTGAAACTGGCACCAATGTGTTTGTCTCGTCGAGGCACGTCTCCCAATGTGAAACATGACCTAATTGGGTTACCATTTGACCTTGACCTGAGGTCAATCTTTAAGGTTGACTTAACCTGGTGATCATGCATATGATACGAAGCGCCTTGACGAGACAAACACGATGGCGTCAACATTATTTGCTTATCTTTGTTAGGTAAAAATATATTTGTAAACACTATTTTGCTATACAATAGCCTGTTTGACATTTGATGGGCTCTAAAGCCTATACTATTCATCTGAGCTCAAATCCGAGGACACCCTGCACATTGCATTTTTCAATAGCTTTCCATCGTTTTGTTTTCGCTTGTTCCTAGCTATCCAATTCCTGTGCTATCTGGGAACTTCTGGAGCGAAATCCTAAAACTTTAAAATCTGACCCTTGATGACCTCTGGTGACCTCAATATTGACCTGAGAAAAAAATGCCTGAAATAGTTTCAAAATGCATTCTGACGGACTTTCGAACAGTGTCTTTGGTTTTTGTCTACGTCCAGTACAAGCCGAGTTAGAAGGGGGAGGGGGGCCTCGAAACGCCCCCTCCCCCGGCACGGCAAATCCATATTGGCCTGCGAGGTGGCAATATTCCTTTAAGCATATAATTATATTCAACATTCTGAGCCCAGGCCCGTCCAGAGCCCGGTGATTTCCTTAAAGTTGAGGCCCGGACCATGGCTCATAGGGCCAGCACGGCGCGTGTGTAAAGTTAGCAACTCAGCACGGCCCGTGGCGAACTCTGGTATGAACGACAGACAGACAGACAGACAGACAGACAGAGGCTCTTCAGATAGTAAGTCAGATTGAACTTTCGCAAGAGCTGAATAATGTGCGTGGCAATCCACACGTGGTCGTGAACTTTGTGACTAGCAACAGTCGTTCCTCGAAAGTCTACACACAATAACGTCACGTTCTGCGGACAAAGGCTGGTCAGGTTAGGCAGCGGGGCGCGGGGGCTGCCGGGTACTGCCAGTGAACAGTGAGGACGCGGGTCTGCCGGGTACTGCCAGTGAGCGGGGAGGACGCCGGTCCGGGTACTGCCAGTGAACGGGGAGGACGCCGGTCCGGGTACTGCCAGTGAACGGGGAGGACGCGGGTCTGCCGGGTACTGCCAGTGAACGGGGAGGACGCCGGTCCGGGTACTGCCAGTGAACGGGGAGGACGCCGGTCCGGGTACTGCCAGTGAACGGGGAGGACGCCGGTCCGGGTACTGCCAGTGAACGGGGAGGACGCCGGTCCAGGTACTGTCAGTGAACGGGGAGGACGCCGGTCCGGGTACTGTCAGTGAACGGGGAGGACGCCGGTCCGGGTACTGCCAGTGAACGGGGAGGACGCCGGTCCAGGTACTGCCAGTGAACGGGGAGGACGCCGGTTCAGGTACTGCCAGTGAACGGGGAGGACGCGGGTCTGCCGGGTACTGCCAGTGAACAGGGAGGACGCCGGTCCGGGTACTGCCAGTGAACGGGGAGGATGCCGGTCCAGGTACTGTCAGTGAACGGGGAGGACGCCGGTCCGGGTACTGACAGTGAACGGGGAGGACGCCGGTCCGGGTACTGAGGACGCGGGTCTGTCGGGTACTGCCAGTGAACGGGGAGGACGCCGGTCCGGGTACTGCCAGTGAACGGGGAGGACGCCGGTCCGGGTACTGCCAGTGAACGGGGAGGACGCCGGTCCGGGTACTGCCAGTGAACGGGGAGGACGCCGGTCCAGGTACTGCCAGTGAACGGGGAGGACGCGGGTCTGCCGGGTACTGCCAGTGAACAGGGAGGACGCCGGTCCGGGTACTGCCAGTGAACGGGGAGGACGCCGGTCCAGGTACTGTCAGTGAACGGGGAGGACGCCGGTCCGGGTACTGCCAGTGAACGGGGAGGACGCCGGTCCGGGTACTGCCAGTGAACGGGGAGGACGCGGGTCTGCCGGGTACTGCCAGTGAACAGGGAGGACGCCGGTCCGGGTACTGCCAGTGAACGGGGAGGACGCCGGTCCAGGTACTGTCAGTGAACGGGGAGGACGCCGGTCCGGGTACTGTCAGTGAACGGGGAGGACGCCGGTCCGGGTACTGCCAGTGAACGGGGAGGACGCCGGTCCAGGTATTGCCAGTGAACGGGGAGGACGACGGTCCAGGTACTGTCAGTGAACGGGGAGGACGCCGGTCCGGGTACTGCCAGTGAACGGGGAGGACGCCGGTCCGGGTACTGCCAGTGAACGGGGAGGACGCCGGTCCGGGTACTGCCAGTGAACGGGGAGGACGCCGGTCCGGGTACTGCCAGTGAACGGGGAGGACGCCGGTTCAGGTACTGCCAGTGAACGGGGAGGACGCCGGTCCAGGTACTGCCAGTGAACGGGGAGGACGCCGGTCCGGGTACTGCCAGTGAACGGGGAGGACGCCGGTCCAGGTACTGCCAGTGAACGGGGAGGACGCCGGTCCAGGTACTGCCAGTGAACGGGGAGGACGCCGGTCCAGGTACTGCCAGTGAACAGGGAGGACGCCGGTCCAGGTACTGCCAGTGAACGGGGAGGACGCCGGTCCAGGTACTGTTCATGTATTTGCGAATCATTCCATATAAATGGCTTAATGTTCGATTCGAGTGAAAAGGATACAAGTTGGGCGATACAAACGAAAAACACGACAGACAATTTAAAACACGCATCGCACACACACAAGAAATCGTGGTAACTATGTTAATAAAACGAACGAATTCAAGCTTTCACACACCGCCGTCACAATTTTCGAGTTGGGATTTTAGCACGGCGAGGCTCCGGGAGGCCATAACGGCCGGCGTCAGGTGGTTCCAAGACGAGGCCGCCCTATAGGAAATAGCCCTGCGCGACATGGATAGCCGGAAAGCGGGCAGTTCTAGAGCACCAGCCACCGCGGCCCGCGTGAGGCGCTCACTCACAGCGGTGCGAGGGATGAATAGCGATCGGACCGCTGCCGGGGCGCGGGGATCGTTTAAGGCTCTGTAGACGCCGATACAGTCGCGGCGCGCAACGAGGTCGCGTATACCACGCCAGCCTAGCGACTCCACGATCGGTGAGATATGATCACGACCCCGCGCACCCGAGACGATCCTTGCCGCGAAATTTATCACCTTTTGTACCCGGCTGAGGTGGCAGTCAGCGGCCCCGCCCCAGACGGAGAGGCAGTACAGTATGTGGGGGAACACGTGTGTCTGGATTAGGAGTTGGCGGGTCTCGGGTGTGAGGTGGTGACGAATTTTATACAGACAGAACAGGATGGAGTTGCACTTTTTGACTAAATTGGAAATGTGCTCCTCCCAGGACAAGTTACGGTCCATGGTGACCCCCAGCATCTTCACGGACGGCAAGGGATTGAGTGTGTGGTTTGAGATGTTGAGCTGAAAGGATGGAGTCTTTTTAAGGGCTTGAGGAGTACCGACAAGGAGGACCGTGGTCTTGGTGGGGTTCATCTTTAAAGAGTTGGCAGTGAAGTAGGATTGGACCGCAATGATGGTATCCTCCTGGCGGGAATTTAGTAGGGATAGGTGTGCTGGGAGGGCAGAGTCGAGGAGCTGGGTGTCGTCTGCGTAGGACACCAGACGCCCGTGAGGAAGGTACGATGCAAGGTCGTTCGTGAAGATGCTGAAGAGGAGTGGGCCCACGAGGGACCCCTGAGGGACGCCGTGGGATAAAGGAAGGGATAGTGATCCGCCTCTCACCACCTGCAGCCGACCATCGAGGTAACTCCGGAACCATCGGGGATCGATGCCGTACCACTGTAGCTTGGTCAGGAGGACACCGTGGTCAACGCTGTCAAAGGCTCTACTAAGGTCGACGGAGGTGACGGCGACGACATGTCCCGCGTCGATCCGGCGCGTCATCCATTCCACAGCGTCGACCACGGCATCCTCCGTCGAGTGGCACGGCCTGTACGCGTATTGTGTACGGGGAGGACGCCGGTCCGGGTACTGTCAGTGAACGGGGAGGACGCCGGTCCGGGTACTGCCAGTGAACGGGGAGGACGCCGGCCCAGGTACTGCCAGTGAACGGGGAGGACGCCGGCCCGGGTACTGCCAGTGAACGGGGAGGACGCCGGTCCGGGTACTGCCAGTGAACGGGGAGGACGCCGGTCCGGGTACTGCCAGTGAACGGGGAGGACGCCGGTCCGGGTACTGCCAGTGAACGGGGAGGACGCCGGTCCGGGTACTGCCAGTGAACGGGGAGGACGCCGGTCCGGGTACTGCCAGTGAACGGGGAGGACGCCGGTCCAGGTACTGCCAGTGAACGGGGAGGACGCCGGTTCAGGTACTGCCAGTGAACGGGGAGGACGCCGGTCCAGGTACTGCCAGTGAACGGGGAGGACGCCGGTCGGGGTACTGCCAGTGAACGGGGATGACGCCGGTCCAGGAACTGCCAGTGAACGGGGAGGACGCCGGTACAGGTACTGCCAGTGAACGGGGAGGACGCCGGTCCAGGTACTGCCAGTGAACGGGGAGGACGCCGGTTCAGGTAATGCCAGTGAACGGGGAGGACGCGGGTCTGCCGGGTACTGCCAGTGAACAGGGAGGACGCCGGTCCGGGTACTGCCAGTGAACGGGGAGGACGCCGGTCCAGGTACTGTCAGTGAACGGGGAGGACGCCGGTCCGGGTACTGTCAGTGAACGGGGAGGACGCCGGTCCGGGTACTGCCAGTGAACGGGGAGGACGCCGGTCCGGGTACTGCCAGTGAACGGGGAGGACGCCGGTCCGGGTACTGACAGTGAACGGGGAGGACGCGGGTCTGCCGGGTACTGCCAGTGAACAGGGAGGACGCCGGTCCGGGTACTGCCAGTGAACGGGGAGGACGCCGGTCCAGGTACTGTCAGTGAACGGGGAGGACGCCGGTCCGGGTACTGTCAGTGAACGGGGAGGACGCCGATCCGGGTACTGCCAGTGAACGGGGAGGACGCCGGTCCAGGTACTGCCAGTGAACGGGGAGGACGACGGTCCAGGTACTGTCAGTGAACGGGGAGGACGCCGGTCCGGGTACTGCCAGTGAACGGGGAGGATGCCGGTCCGGGTACTGCCAGTGAACGGGGAGGACGCCGGTCCGGGTACTGCCAGTGAACGGGGAGGACGCCGGTCCGGGTACTGCCAGTGAACGGGGAGGACGCCGGTCCGGGTACTGCCAGTGAACGGGGAGGACGCCGGTCCAGGTACTGTCAGTGAACGGGGAGGACGCCGGTCCAGGTACTGCCAGTGAACGGGGAGGACGCCGGTCCAGGTACTGCCAGTGAACAGGGAGGACGCCGGTCCAGGTACTGCCAGTGAACGGGGAGGACGCCGGTCCAGGTACTGCCAGTGAACGGGGAGGACGCCGGTCCAGGTACTGCCAGTGAACGGGGAGGACGCCGGTCCAGGTACTGCCAGTGAACGGGGAGGACACCGGTCCAGGTACTGCCAGTGAACGGGGAGGACGCCGGTCCAGGTACTGTTAGTGAACGGGGAGGACGCCGGTCCAGGTACTGCCAGTGAACGGGGAGGACGCCAGTCCAGGTACTGCCAGTGAACGGGGAGGACGCGGGTCTGCCGGGTACTGCCAGTGAACGGGGAGGACGCCGGTCCGGGTACTGCCAGTGAACGTGGAGGACGCGAGTCTGCCGGGTACTGCCAGTGAACGGGGAGGACGCCGGTCCGGGTACTGCCAGTGAACGGGGAGGACGGCGGTCCGGGTACTGTCAGTGAATGGGGAGGACGCCGGTCCGGGTACTGCCAGTGAACGGGGAGGACGCGGGTCTGCCGGGTACTGCCAGTGAACGGGGAGGACGCCGGCCCAGGTACTGCCAGTGAACGGGGAGGACGCCGGTCCGGGTACTGTCAGTGAACGGGGAGGACGCCGGTCCAGGTACTGCCAGTGAACGGGGAGGACGCCGGTCCGGGTACTGCCAGTGAACGGGGAGGACGCGGGTCTGCCGGGTACTGCCAGTGAACGGGGAGGACGCCGGTCCGGGTACTGTCAGTGAACGGGGAGGACGCCGGTCCAGGTACTGCCAGTGAACGGGGAGGACGCCGGTCCGGGTACTGCCAGTGAACGGGGAGGACGCCGGTCCAGGTACTGCCAGTGAACGGGGAGGACGCGAGTCTGCCGGGTACTGCCAGTGAACGGGGAGGACGCGGGTCTGCCGGGTACTGCCAGTGAACGGGGAGAACGCCGGTCCGGGTACTGCCAGTGAACAGGGAGGACGCCGGTCCGGGTACTGCCAGTGAACGGGGAGGACGCCGGTCCGGGTACTGCCAGTGAACGGGGAGGACGCCGGTCCGGGTACTGCCAGTGAACGGGGAGGACGCGAGTCTGCCGGGTACTGCCAGTGAACGGGGAGGACGCCGGTCCAGGTACTGCCAGTGAACGGGGAGGACGCCGGTCCGGGTACTGCCAGTGAACGGGGAGGACGCCAGTCCGGGTACTGCCAGTGAACGGGGAGGACGCGAGTCTGCCGGGTACTGCCAGTGAACAGGGAGGACGCCGGTCCGGGTACTGCCAGTGAACGGGGAGGACGCCGGTCCGGGTACTGCCAGTGAACGGGGAGGACGCCGGTCCGGGTACTGTCAGTGAACGGGGAAAACGCGATTCTGCCGGGTACTGCCAGTGAACGGGGAGGACGACGGTCCGGGTACTGCCAGTGAACGGGGAGGACGCGGGTCTGCCAGGTACTGCCAGTGAACGGGGAGGACGCCGGTCCAGGTACTGCCAGTGAACGAGGAGGACGCCGGTCCAGGTACTGCCAGTGAACGGGGAGGACGCCGGTCCAGGTACTGCCAGTGAACGGGGAGGACGCCGGTCCAGGTACTGTCAGTGAACGGAGAGGACGCCGGTCCGGGTACTGCCAGTGAACGGGGAGGACGCCGGTCCGGGTACTGTCAGTGAATGGGGAGGACGCCGGTCCGGGTACTGCCAGTGAACGGGGAGGACGCAGGTCTGCCGGGTACTGCCAGTGAACGGGGAGGACGCCGGCCCAGGTACTGCCAGTGAACGGGGAGGACGCCGGTCCGGGTACTGTCAGTGAACGGAGAGGACGCCGGTCCAGGTACTGCCAGTGAACGGGGAGGACGCCGGTCCGGGTACTGCCAGTGAACGGGGAGGACGCGGGTCTGCCGGGTACTGCCAGTGAACGGGGAGGACGCCGGTCCGGGTACTGTCAGTGAACGGGGAGGCCGCCGGTCCAGGTACTGCCCGTGAACGGGGAGGACGCCGGTCCGGGTACTGCCAGCGAACGGGGAGGACGCCGGTCCAGGTACTGCCAGTGAACAGGGAGGACGCGAGTCTGCCGGGCACTGCCAGTGAACGGGGAGGACGCGGGTCTGCCGGGTACTGCCAGTGAACGGGGAGGACGCCGGTCCGGGTACTGCCAGTGAACGGGAAGGACGCGAGTCTGCCGGGTACTGCCAGTGAACGGGGATGACGCCGGTCCAGGTACTGCCAGTGAACGGGGAGGACGCCGGTCCGGGTACTGCCAGTGAACGGGGAGGACGCCAGTCCGGGTACTGCCAGTGAACGGGGAGGACGCGAGTCTGCCGGGTACTGCCAGTGAACGGGGAGGACGCCGGTCCGGGTCCTGCCAGTGAACGGGGAGGACGCCGGTCCAGGTACTGCCAGTGAACGGGGAGGACGCCGGTTCAGGTACTGCCAGTGAACGGGGACGCCGGTCCAGGTACTGCCAGTGAACGGGGAGGACGCCGGTCCGGGTACTGCCAGTGAACGGGGAGGACGCCGGTCCGGGTACTGCCAGTGAACGGGGAGGACGCCGGTCCGGGTAATACCAGTGAACGGGGAGGACGCCGGTCCAGGTACTGCCAGTGAACGGGGAGGACGCCGGTTCAGGTACTGCCAGTGAACGGGGAGGACGCCGGTCCAGGTACTGCCAGTGAACGGGGAGGACGCCGGTCCGGGTACTGCCAGTGAACGGGGAGGACGCCGGTCCAGGTACTGCCAGTGAACGGGGAGGACGCCGGTCCAGGTACTGCCAGTGAACGGGGAGGACGCCGGTCCAGGTACTGCCAGTGAACGGGGAGGACGCCGGTTCAGGTACTGCCAGTGAACGGGGAGGACGCGGGTCTGCCGGGTACTGCCAGTGAACAGGGAGGACGCCGGTCCGGGTACTGCCAGTGAACGGGGAGGACGCCGGTCCAGGTACTGTCAGTGAACGGGGAGGACGCCGGTCCGGGTACTGCCAGTGAACGGGGAGGACGCCGGTCCGGGTACTGCCAGTGCACGGGGAGGACGCCGGTCCGGGTACTGCCAGTGAACGGGGAGGACGCCGGTCCGGGTACTGCCAGTGAGCGGGGAGGACGCGGGTCTGCCGGGTACTGCCAGTGAACAGGGAGGACGCCGGTCCGGGTACTGCCAGTGAACGGGGAGGACGCCGGTCCAGGTACTGTCAGTGAACGGGGAGGACGCCGGTCCGGGTACTGTCAGTGAACGGGGAGGACGCCGGTCCGGGTACTGCCAGTGAACGGGGAGGACGCCGGTCCAGGTACTGCCAGTGAACGGGGAGGACGACGGTCCAGGTACTGTCAGTGAACGGGGAGGACGCCGGTCCGGGTACTGCCAGTGAACGGGGAGGATGCCGGTCCGGGTACTGCCAGTGAACGGGGAGGACGCCGGTCCGGGTACTGCCAGTGAACAGGGAGGACGCCGGTCCGGGTACTGCCAGTGAACGGGGAGGACGCCGGTCCAGGTACTGCCAGTGAACGGGGAGGACGCCGGTTCAGGTACTGCCAGTGAACGGGGAGGACGCCGATCCAAGTACTGCCAGTGAACGGGGAGGACGCCGGTCCGGATACTGCCAGTGAACGGGGAGGACGCCGGTCCAGGTACTGTCAGTGAACGGGGAGGACGCCGGTCCAGGTACTGCCAGTGAACGGGGAGGACGCCGGTTCAGGTACTGCCAGTGAACGGGGAGGACGCCGATCCAAGTACTGCCAGTGAACGGGGAGGACGCCGGTCCGGATACTGCCAGTGAACGGGGAGGACGCCGGTCCAGGTACTGTCAGTGAACGGGGAGGACGCCGGTCCAGGTACTGCCAGTGAACGGGGAGGACGCCGGTCCAGGTACTGCCAGTGAACAGGGAGGACGCCGGTCCAGGTACTTCCAGTGAACGGGGAGGACGCCGGTCCAGGTACTGCCAGTGAACGGGGAGGACGCCGGTCCAGGTACTGCCAGTGAACGGGGAGGACGCCGGTCCAGGTACTGCCAGTGAACGGGGAGGACACCGGTCCAGGTACTGCCAGTGAACGGGGAGGACGCCGGTCCAGGTACTGTCAGTGAACGGGGAGGACGCCGGTCCAGGTACTGCCAGTGAACGGGGAGGACGCCGGTCCAGGTACTGCCAGTGAACGGGGAGGACGCGGGTCTGCCGGGTACTGCCAGTGAACGGGGAGGACGCCGGTCCGGGTACTGCCAGTGAACGTGGAGGACGCGAGTCTGCCGGGTACTGCCAGTGAACGGGGAGGACGCCGGTCCGGGTACTGCCAGTGAACGGGGAGGACGCGGGTCCGGGTACTGTCAGTGAATGGGGAGGACGCCGGTCCGGGTACTGCCAGTGAACGGGGAGGACGCGGGTCTGCCGGGTACTGCCAGTGAACGGGGAGGACGCCGGCCCAGGTACTGCCAGTGAACGGGGAGGACGCCGGTCCGGGTACTGTCAGTGAACGGGGAGGACGCCGGTCCAGGTACTGCCAGTGAACGGGGAGGACGCCGGTCCAGGTACTGCCAGTGAACGGGGAGGACGCGAGTCTGCCGGGTACTGCCAGTGAACGGGGAGGACGCGGGTCTGCCGGGTACTGCCAGTGAACGGGGAGGACGCCGGTCCGGGTACTGCCAGTGAACAGGGAGGACGCCGGTCCGGGTACTGCCAGTGAACGGGGAGGACGCCGGTCCGGGTACTGCCAGTGAACGGGGAGGACGCCGGTCCGGGTACTGCCAGTGAACGGGGAGGACGCGAGTCTGCCGGGTACTGCCAGTGAACGGGGAGGACGCCGGCCCGGGTACTACTAGTGAACGGGGAGGACGCCAGTCCGGGTACTGCCAGTGAACGGGGAGGACGCGAGTCTGCCGGGTGCTGCCAGTGAACGGGGAGGACGCCGGTCCGGGTACTGCCAGTGAACGGGGAGGACGCCGGTCCTGGTACTGCCAGTGAACGGGGAGGACGCCGGTCCGGGTACTGTCAGTGAACGGGGAGGACGCGATTCTGCCGGGTACTGCCAGTGAACGGGGAGGACGACGGTCCGGGTACTGCCAGTGAACGGGGAGGACGCGGGTCTGCCGGGTACTGCCAGTGAACGGGGAGGACGCCGGTCCAGGTACTGCCAGTGAACGAGGAGGACGCCGGTCCAGGTACTGCCAGTGAACGGGGAGGACGCCGGTCCAGGTACTGCCAGTGAACGGGGAGGACGCCGGTCCAGGTACTGTCAGTGAACGGAGAGAACGCCGGTCCGGGTACTGCCAGTGAACGGGGAGGACGCGAGTCTGCCGGTACTGCCAGTGAACGGGGAGGACGCCGGTCCGGGTACTGTCAGTGAACGGGGAGGACGCCAGTCCGGGTACTGCCAGTGAACGGGGAGGACGCCGGTCCAGGTACTGCCAGTGAACGGGGAGGACGCCGGTCCAGGTACTGTCAGTGAACGGGGAGGACGCCGGTCCGGGTACTGCCAGTGAACGGGGAGGACGCCGGTCCGGGTACTGCCAGTGAACGGGGAGGACGCCGGTCCGGGTACTGCCAGTGAACGGGGAGGACGCCGGTCCAGGTACTGTCAGTGAACGGGGAGGACGCCGGTCCGGGTACTGCCAGTGAACGGGGAGGACGCCGGTCCGGGTACTGCCAGTGAACGGGGAGGACGCCGGTCCGGGTACTGCCAGTGAACGGGGAGGACGCCGGTCCGGGTACTGCCAGTGAACGGGGAGGACGCCGGTCCGGGTACTGCCAGTGAACGGGGAGGACGCCAGTCCGGGTACTACCAGTGAACGGGGAGGACGCCGGTCCGGGTACTGCCAGTGAAAGGGGAGGACGCCGGTCCGGGTACTGTCAGTTAACGGGGAGGACGCCGGTCCGGGTACTGTCAGTGAACGGGGAGGACGCCGGTCCGGGTACTGCCAGTGAACGGGGAGGACGCGAGTCTGCCGGGTACTGCCAGTGAACGGGGAGGACGACGGTCCGGGTACTGCCAGTGAACGGGGAGGACGCCGGTCCGGGTACTGCCAGTGAACGGGGAGGACGCCGGTCCAGGTACTGCCAGTGAACGGGGAGGACGCCGGTCCGGTCCGGACAAAGGCAGATGGGGTTCGTGCAAGGGCGGATCCTGCATACTGCACAGCACAAAAGTTAGTTGTGGGGGGGGGGGTGATCCCAAGAAGTCTCACACAGTTATAAAAGGTCATCGGATTTCGCTGCCTTGTTCATTGCTAGCTGACTTAAGTAAACTTTTATCAGTACAAGTTAGCTTAGTTTTTTTAAATCAGGAAATATGTCAATTTTCGGCCGATTTCAGGTGTTTTAGAGCATGGTCCCATTGCCCCCTCCCTGGCTCCGCCAGTGGGCTCGTGCAGTGTCCGGTGTGGTCGCTGATGACGCAGACAGCAGCAGCAGCCGACAGAGCTGGATAGGTCGCTGATGACGCAGACAGCCGTGCAGCATCATCAGCTGCCGACAGAGCTGGGCAGCAGTGAGTCAGAAGAGGCACGGGACGGCAGGAAGCAGGGACAATAGCTGCAGCGTCAGCGCGGCCAGCGCCGGGCCTTATAACGCCGGGCACGGGGTGGTCCGGCAGCATAGCTGGCGGTCAGCGGGCGACGCCGGACACACTCACACGCACGAGCGGCCACCATGGAGAGGGGCTCATCGGCTGTGGCCGTTCTTCTGGTCCTCCTCGGCTGGGCAACCATCTCTGCTGGTGAGCTGAATAACTTCAGAAGTACTCATTCGATTTGTACGTCTTAAATTTCTTACCAGTAATAACATGGCAATAGTAATAACTAATAGTAATGACTTGCTTACCAGTTAAGTCGTAATCATACATATTGGTTGGCGTGAGCAGTTCTCATCTGAATAGTATAGTGCCCTGTTTGTGTTTACCTATCGTGTAGCATGCAACACATGTCCAACACTATTGTAACGCTTGTTTTTTTTTGCAAAGGCGGATCCAGAACGGGTGGTTGGGGGGGATCCCAAGAAGTCTAACACTATTCTGAAAACTCATCGGATTTCGCTTGCTTATGCATTTTAATAGCTGATTTAAAACAAACTTTCCTTAGTAAAAGTTATTTAGTTTTTATTTTATATCAGGAAATGTGTCAATTTTGCGCCGATTTTAGGCGGTTGGGGGGGGGGGCAGGCCCCCTGGATCCACCCATCTTCCGACAAATGGTACCTATTACCTAATATGTATAGAGGATGTCGCCGATGATAATACCAATATTCAGGCCACTTTGCGTTGCGCCGCAGCAATGTGAATCATTGGTTTGCCACCATTTAATTGTCCGAAATAGACCAAAATTTCATATCGCAAGCTATGCCACAATGGGCCGAGATGTTGAGCGAAAGTGTGAGTCCTCGCACGCACCGCACATTCAGTCTCGGAATTCGGTCATCATGCATGCTGATGCAGCTTGTTGTTTACGATATGGCTACGAATAAAGGTATCTCACTATTGTCCAAATTGAAATACAAGCACACCAATCATTGTATGCCTGCTCCAGCCAACAGGTACCACGGCCATCGTTGGCAGGCCGGCGAGTCCCTCATGTAACGTCTGTCACAAGCACCACAGCCATCGTTGGCATGGTTACAGGCCGGAGAGTCCTTCATGTAACGTCTGTCAATGTCGCCCCCACGGCCATCGTTGGCATGGTTACAGGCCGGAGAGTCCTTCATGTAACGTCTGTCACAGGCACCACGGCCATCGTTGGCATGGTTACAGGCCGGAGAGTCCTTCATGTAACGTCTGTCACAGGCACCACGGCCATCGTTGGCATGGTTACAGGCCGGAGAGTCCTTCATGCAACGTCTGTCACAGGCACCACGGCCATCGTTGGCATGGTTACAGGCCGGAGAGTCCTTCATGTAACGTCTGTCAATGTCTCCCCACAGTCGGCAACCCGCAGTGGCGAGGCTCGCTCCGGCCACCGACCACCATCGAAACGCTGCCGCGGTGGCACCACGGACGGACCGGTCGGCCAGCAGCCGGCGCCGGAACTGCGCTGTACCCACTTCTGAACGTCATCCTCCACCGCGTCCACCAACACCACCGGCAGCGGCATGGCGGCCCGTGGGCGGTGGCCGGCGGCGGGCGGGCCTCAGCGGCGGCCGGCGGCAGCAGGGCAGGGCCCTGGACGGCGACCAGCGGCGGCGGCGGCAGCAGGGGAGGGCCCTGGACGGCGACCAGCGGCGCCGGCGGCGGCAGCAGGGGAATCTGGACGGTGACCGGCGGTGGGCGGCATGCTCTTCACGCCATCTGGGCACGGACCGGCCAGAGCTGGCCCTCCGCCCGGTCACCGGACCGCAGACAGGGCCACCACGGGTGGGCAATCGTCTTGACTAACGGTAAGTTCCACACGTATAACTCGATCACATCAGATTTATGGTAAAACGTCATGAGTTCTGCAAGTGTTTGCATCGATGTGGTATCGTATCAATGCTAGAAAAATAGAAACTTAACCAAGACGCATTGCCAGCTCAGTTACTCGCGCAGAATGTATTGCTAAGTCGGCTAGATCAGCTTGAATCATATGGTATGATGCGCAGTGCTGGCCCAGGCACAGGCCCGCAGGCAGGCTGAATTTCCAGGGGGTGCCCTACCATTAGCGTAGATTTACCAACCCAAAGTCTTAGCATGTATAACATATTGTATCTGAAGATTACTGTCCCGATAAGTGTCCTGCTTAATGGATTATGCTCGGAAGGCTCAAAGGCGTTTGTGTTCAATTATTGGTATCCGACTGCGAAAGTCCTTTACCTAAACCACTGGGGGTGCACCGACTAATGTCAGAGGGTGCAAGGAGATCCCAGGGGGTACACGGGCACCCGGTGCACCCACCTGGCTACGGGCCTGCCCAGGCAGGAAGGGTACCATCACGCCAAATGGGTTCGAAGGTTTGCTGATTTTGTTGTTGAGGCTCAGCCTATATCGGCAAACCAACAATAGACAGGTTGACATTGACATCCGCAGTCTGCGGTCAGCTGGTGACGGGAAGCGGTGACTGTGGTGGCACAGGCGGACACTGGCCTGACCGCGACCCCCCCCCCCTCCCTCCACAGGCGGGAAGGGCATCTGTAGCCATGGCGGCCGGTGCTGGCCCGAACAGCCCACGTGGAAGCCCAGCGTCCAGCCCACTGAGTGGCCCATGGAAAAGCCCACTGAGGAGCCCACTGAGGGGCCCACTGAGTGGCCCACTGAGGAGCCCACTGAGTGGCCCACTGAGGAGTCCACTGAGTGGCCCACTGAGGGGCCCACTGAGTGGCCCACTGAGGGGCCCACTGAGGAGCCCACTGAGGGGCCCACTGAGGAGCCCACTGAGTGGCCCACTGAGGGGCCCACTGAGGGGCCCACTGAGTGGCCCACTGAGGGGCCCACTGAGTGGCCCACTGAGGAGCCCACTGAGTGGCCCACTGAGGAGCCCACTGAGTGGCCCACTGAGGGGCCCACTGAGTGGCCCATGGAAAAGCCCACTGAGGAGCCCACTGAGGGGCCCACTGATACCAATGAGGACCCCGTGGATCCTGACGAGTACGAGGGCTATGCATTCTACCCTGACGAGCCGTCCGACCCTCCGGCGGAGACCGAGGAGGCACCAGTGGTACCGACTCCGGCAGAGAAGGAGGACTGCGCCGAGGGGGCGATTTTCCTGGACGGAGAATGCGTGTGCCGCGACCCTCAACAGTTCCTGGACACGATCCTCGAGCGTTGCGTCGACACGAGGGTCGTCATCTTCTGAGCTACAGCAGCGGGCGCGGCTACCTAACGCCGATCAGCCGGAGATCCCCGAGCTCGGCTAGTTTGTTGACTCAGGGACGTGTCTAGCTCCTGAAGGTGCCTCTTTACGGGGCTCAGTTAGTTGACAGGTAATGGTCGCTCTGTTGCATATCGACTACTGCCGTTTCAGTGTCTGTCTCAGTGAGTGTGTTTCTCCCCAATGCCCATCGTCTTCTTATTCAGCGAGACAATGCATATGTGAATACAGGTTTTGATATATATCATATTTTTTTCCCGACACGTTTTTCCCTGTAATTGGCCTGAATTTCCTGAGATATTTATGCTAAGCTTGTATTGTTCGTTTGTTTGTTGTGGTAGCACATTCTTATTCCCCTATACTGCACCATTGGCTCAGCAAATTTACATAGTACTACGGTACGGTACGACACCTGCTCTAAAAATTAGACACGTGCGCGAATCCCGAAAACCGATCCCGGGATCACAATGCCAAGTCCCAAGCAACTGTTACAGGCTGGTTTATATTAGTTAATTGCATCTGATTTCATCAACAAACACTTGGCTCGACGTTTAATAGTCTGCTCACAGCTGCATAAACATTGGTGCTGGTGTTTGATCCATTCCAGAACCTCAACCCACGGTCATCGAACAAGCGGCGATCCTATTTTCAAGGTCCCGCTAACCATATTAGCGATCCCTTCGCTGCACTGAGGTCATTGACCTAATGACGGAGCCGATTGACTTGGACGGATCTAACCAACCTGTAATGTCTCGGGCATCAGCCTGGTTCAACCTGCTGGGTTTATATTCTCCAATTTACAGTGCGTGCACTCTGAGTGATGGCCTACTATTTGATCAGCCTGTCACTTCGCTGGGTCGCGAACGCCTCTCTCAGCGCTGCTCTTCCCAGTTTGCATATTTCTTACCGAGACGCAGTTACTGCAGGCCTGGACAGCGAACGCAGCTGCGGTAACTGCGCCGCAGGCGAAACAAACAGCGCGCAAGGGGATGTGGTTTCCGCCGGAACAGTCAGCTGATATTGCGACACAAGTCCCTGCGGATCGTCCTCAGACAAGCCATCCATGTGGCGAACTCTTTTGCGCAGTCTCGTGTCATTTCAGAAATATACGCAAAAGTTTCGGCAGAACTAATGCCATCTATCACAAACCGCAAAGTATTCCGAGGTGAGCTGTCCCGTTTCAATTTATCTGTCTAACCCTATCCATCCCAGTTATCCATTGACCTATGGGACATGATCTGTCAAAGTCCTACGCACTCGACATGTCCGATGGCACAAGCACATCACTGTCCCGCTCGCGGACATCCCACAAAACAGCGTGGTCAATGTGCATCATTTCGATGTATTCATCAATCATTTCGTTATATTCACGAACAGTACATTCACGATTGCTGGACTCATTGTAAGCTCATTTGAAAAGGAAATCATCGGAGACACCTAAGTCACACATTACAGGGTGCTCGGAGGTAAAAGACGGTTTTTAAAAGTATTCTGTTTCATATAATTTGGAAGCATCAGCCTCCAGTCAGCAACATCTGAAGGGTCCACATCTTATTATCTTATGCTTATTTTGATCTTTGCTTTAAGTTGTGAACAAGTCACCTGTCATGGAAGACTGAACGGTGCATGGATATTACAAATCTAGGCATTCCAGCTGCGTCCAAACGTCGGAATTCGTCCAACAACCGCATGACAAGGTGATGGAGGACCTGAGGAAGGGATGAGGATTAATACGAGGGTTTATACACATTAGTAGTGTGATGGAGTAGCCCCCCTGAGGGTTGCCTTGAACGGTGACCTCCGATATTACCTGTATAACAGGCACAGGGGCCGCATACCGCCGGAAAGAGTCAGACACGATTGCCGGAGAACTTCTACGACTTCACGAGCCCCAATGTCCTGTCCCTTAACTCCCTAGACTTCAATGCCATGGATTTATATGTGAGCGGCGCAGGTGAAAAAAAAACGGACCACCTGCAGCACCAAGGCGGAACTGGAGGAACGGACCTAGGCGATGGTAAGGGATCGCCCTAAGGACGCCGTGAATGTCGCCTGCGGCAGGTTCAGGAAGCAGCTGGACGCCGAGGTGCAGGCTGAGGGTGATTATTTTGATCAACGTCTACAAGAGATGAGTTCATCTGACATCTACCCGCTTTTGAGTTTAATAGATGCATTTTTGGCTGAGCTATGTCGGTTTTTATTTCGTTAACCTTAACTGACAGATTCATCCCAAGCACCCTGTACATTACAAAACCCACGGTACTTCATTGCAAGACAAGTCAAACAGCACACTCTTCTCACCAGTGTGTGCCATTTCACTGGGACAGAACATAATGTCTTCCCGCAATCTCAAATGTCGTGTAATAAGACATTGCACACTGGCTTATCATCTTGATAACCTTTCCCAATCATGTACACATACAGCCTAAAATATCCATACAAACCAGGCAAATACGTGTCGGCCTAAGGACGCTTCAGTGACCTCCGTTTACAACAGGCGAGACAGGTGAGATGTAGGTACAGAAACTGTACACAATACACATTCCCCCAGTATGCCATGTGTCCCTGATATAACGGCGCTACAACTATTAAGCAGACCCTGATGGGCAAAACGCTGCCTCAGCTGGCCCCCTGTCAGCGCGGTCTCCAAGCGGCTCCTGACGTCTGATCTGGACAAAACGGTGACTCGGCAGCCGCAAAACCTGGCCACTGAGGCCTGGTCAGACACTGCATGTCCCACACTGACCAGACCACACACTGCATCCCGTGTGCTCCCACACAGCACACACAGCACATATGTGCTCCCCACCACACACAGCACACAGCCATCGGACACAGCAGCAGCTGGGGTCAGACACTCAGCTGCTCAGCAAGGCATGACGTCAGACACTCAGCTGCTCAGCAGGGCATGACGTCAGACACTCAGCTGCCCAGCAGGGCATGACGTCACGTGCAGCTCAGCTGCTCAGCAGGGCATGACGTCAGACACTCAGCTGCTCAGCAGGGCATGACGTCAGACACTCAGCTGCTCAGCAGGGCATGACGTCAGACACTCAGCTGCTCAGCAGGGCATGATGTCGCGTGCAACTCAGCTGCCCAGCAGGGCATGACGTCAAACACTCAGCTGCTCATCAGGGCATGACGTCACGTGCAGCTCAGCTGCCCAGCAGGGCATGACGTCAGACACTCATCTGCTCATCAGGGCATGACGTCACGTGCAGCTCAGCTGCCCAGCAGGGCATGACGTCAGACACTCAGCTGCTCAGCAGGGCATGCCGTCAGACACTCAGCTGCTCAGCAGGGCATGACGTCAGACACTCAGCTGCTCAGCAGGGCATGACGTCAGACACTCAGCTGCTCAGCAGGGCATGACGTCACGTGCAGCTGCTCAGCAGGACATGACGTCACGGAGGGCACAGTCAGCGTAACACCGGCCCCGCAGTCACGGAGGGCACAGTCAGCGTAACACCGGCCCCGCAGTCACGGAGGGCACAGTCAGCGTAACACCGGCCCCGCAGTCACGGAGGGCACAGTCAGCGTAACACCGGCCCCGCAGTCACGGAGGGCACAGTCAGCGTAACACCGGCCCCGCAGTCACGGAGGGCACAGTCAGCGTAACACCGGCCCCGCAGTCACGGAGGGCACAGTCCGCGTAACACCGGCCCCGCAGTCACGGAGGGCACAGTCGACCGCGACACGTGCGCATATTGGGCAAATGACACACCACTCAGCCATTATCAAACACCATGATTCACAGGCAAGCTTGGTCAACTTCGCCTCAGTAATTCGCAAAAGTGGCATTTGACACTAACCAGGTTCTTCAGCATTAACAAAATAATCTGTCTATAAACACTGCTCGTATGAATTGGTCCCGGGATCAACGTTGTCGATCTGCAGCAGCATAGTTCGCCTCAATATCAGTCAAGACAACAAATGAAAACACTTCACTGACCTTTGGTGATCTCAGAGGCACCACTCACTTCCTTCCGAAGACAGGAGGCGGAGTACCACATCCCTTTCTCCAGGCACCCCTGCATCCGCCTCCAACCATGGCATACCCGTATTGAATACGGAAATTCCCAAATCCGAATCACAACGCTCTAATTCCGCTTCCCCCGGACTACCCCATCGCTCATGGTACCAGCCACAACACAGCACACCATCCCGGTCCCTCCACCTCCGACCTCACCTCCCCCTGCCGACCGCCCCGGCCTGCCCGTCTGACCTCCGGCGTCTATCGGCGGTCGGCCTCACCTCCCCCCTGCCGACCGCCCCGGCCTGCCCGTCTGACCTCCGGCGTCTATCGGCGGTCGGCCTCACCTCCCCCTGCCGACCGCCCCGGCCTGCCCGTCTGACCTCCGGCGTCTATCGGCGGTCGGCCTCACCTCCCCCTGCCGACCGCCCCGGCCTGCCCGTCTGACCTCCGGCGTCTATCGGCGGTCGGGTCGGCGGTCGGCCTCACCTCACCCCCTACCGACCACCCCGGCCTGCCCGTCTGACCTCCGGCGTCTATCGGCGGTCGGCCTCACCTCACCCCTACCGACCGCCCCGGCCTGCCCGTCTGACCACCGGCGTCTATCGGCGGTCGGCCTCACCTCACCCCTACCGACCGCCCCGGCCTGCCCGTCTGACCTCCGGCGTCTATCGGCGGTCGGCCTCACCTCACCCTACCGACCGCCCCGGCCTGCCCGTCTGACCTCCGGCGTCTATCGGCGGTCGGCCTCACCTCCCCCTACCGACCGCCCCGGCCTGCCCGTCTGACCTCCAGCGTCTATCGGCCTCACCTCACCCCTACCGACCGCCCCGGCCTGCCCGTCTGACCTCCGGCGTCTATCGGCGGTCGGCCTCACCTCACCCCTACCGACCGCCCCGGCCTGCCCGTCTGACCTCCGGCGTCTATCGGCGGTCGGCCTCACCTCACCCCTACCGACCGCCCCGGCCTGCCCGTCTGACCTCCGGCGTCTATCGGGGGTCGGGTCGGCGGTCGGCCTCACCTCACCCCCTACCGACCGCCCCGCCCTGCCCGTCTGACCTCCGGCGTCTATCGGGGGTCGGGTCGGCGGTCGGCCTCACCTCACCCCCTACCGACCGCCCCGCCCTGCCCGCCTGACCTCCGGCGTCTATCGGCGGTCGGCCTCACCTCACCCCCTACCGACCGCCCCGGCCTGCCCGTCTGACCTCTGACGTCTATCGGCGGTCGGCCTCACCTCACCCCCTACCGACCGCCCCGGCCTGCCCGTCTGACCTCTGACGTCTATCGGCGGTCGGCCTCACCTCACCCCCTACCGACCGCCCCGGCCTGCCCGTCTGACCTCCGGCGTCTATCGGCGGTCGGCCTCACCTCACCCCTACCGACCGCCCCGGCCTGCCCGTCTGACCTCCGGCGTCTATCGGCGGTCGGCCTCACCTCACCCCTGCCGACCGCCCCGGCCTGCCCGTCTGACCTCCGGCGTCTATCGGCGGTCGGCCTTACCTCACCCCTACCGACCGCCCCGGCCTGCCCGTCTGACCTCCGGCGTCTATCGGCGGTCGGCCTCACCTCCCCCTGCCGACCGCCCCGGCCTGCCCGTCTGACCTCCGGCGTCTATCGGCGGTCGGCCTCACCTCACCCCTACCGACCGCCCCGGCCTGCCCGTCTGACCTCCGGCGTCTATCGGCGGTCGGCCTCACCTCACCCCTACCGACCGCCCCGGCCTGCCCGTCTGACCTCCGGCGTCTATCGGCGGTCGGCCTCACCTCACCCCTACCGACCGCCCCGGCCTGCCCGTCTGACCTCCGGCGTCTATCGGCGGTCGGCCTCACCTCCCCCTACCGACCGCCCCGGCCTGCCCGTCTGACCTCCGGCGTCTATCGGGGGTCGGGTCGGCGGTCGGCCTCACCTCACCCCCTACCGACCGCCCCGCCCTGTCCGTCTGACCTCCGGCGTCTATCGGGGGTCGGGTCGGCGGTCGGCCTCACCTCACCCCCTACCGACCGCCCCGCCCTGCCCGCCTGACCTCCGGCGTCTATCGGCGGTCGGCCTCACCTCACCCCTACCGACCGTCCCGGCCTGTCCGTCTGACCTCTGACGTCTATCGGCGGTCGGCCTCACCTCACCCCCTACCGACCGCCCCGGCCTGCCCGTCTGACCTCTGACGTCTATCGGCGGTCGGCCTCACCTCACCCCCTACCGACCGCCCCGGCCTGCCCGTCTGACCTCCGGCGTCTATCGGCGGTCGGCCTCACCTCCCCCTACCGACCGCCCCAGCCTGCCCGTCTGAACTCCGGCGTCTATCGGCGGTCGGGTCGGTGGTCGGCGGCGCACCGGAACCCCAGGTTTCCGGCAGAGCTGTCTGGCGTGTTCTGGCTGCGCGCCGCACACCGGTACCGGTAGCAGGCGTCCCGGTGACACATGTATGATCCGCCCTTCTTGACGCGGTCCGTGCCCTCCGCCGGACCCGTCTGCAGGGGGGGGGGGGGGGGGGCACAAGTCAAGTGTATGTTCAGTTCCGTCGGACATTACGTGGTCGACTTCGCTGACCAGCAATTTTGCTTAAAGATACCAAAGATCGACGAGCCAACATAGTTCGGTGATTGAAAAAGTGTAATCTTTAATGTTCTAAAATACATAATCGACATGCTAGACAACTCAATATAGGGCCCGTGGTTCGTTACTGAATATAGATCAGGTTCTATGCGTGGTAGTCTCATCAGGAGCAGTCTCATCAGGAGCAGTCTCATCAGGAGCAGTCTCATCAGGAGCAGTCTCATCAGGAGCAGTCTCATCAGGAACAGTCTCATCAGGAGCAGTCCCATCAGGAGCAGTCTCATCAGGAGCAGTCTCATCAGGAGCAGTCTCATCAGGAGCAGTCTCATCAGGAGCAGTCTCATCAGGAGCAGTCTCATCAGGAGCAATCTCATCAGGAGCAGTCTCATCAGGAGCAGTCTCATCAGGAGCAGTCTCATCAGGAGCAGTCTCATCAGGAGCAGTCTCATCAGGAGCAGTCTCATCAGGAACAGTCTCATCAGGAGAAGTCTCATCAGGAGCAGTCTCATCAGGAGCAGTCCCATCAGGAGCAGTCTCATCAGGAGCAGTCTCATCAGGAGCAGTCTCATCAGGAGCAGTCTCATCAGGAGCAGTCTCATCAGGAGCAGTCTCATCAGGAGCAGTCTCATCAGGAGCAGTCTCATCAGGAGCAGTCTCATCAGGAGCAGTCTCATCAGGAGCAGTCTCATCAGGAGCAGTCTCATCAGGAGCAGTCTCATCAGGAGCAGTCTCATCAGGAGCAGTGTACCAGTGACCGCCGGGATTGTGTTTCGCTCTCACTGGCCGGTTACCATGACTGGGCGGCTCACCGGGTCTGTAGCTGGTGCCGGTTACCATGACTGGGCCGCTCACCGGGTCTGTGGCTGGTGCCGGTGACCATGACTGGGCAGCTCACCGGGTCTGTGGCTGGTGCTGGTGACCATGACTGGGCGGCTCACCGGGTCTGTAGCTGGTGCCGGTTACCATGACTGGGCGGCTCACCGGATCTGTGGCTGGTGCCGGTTACCATGACTGGGCCGCTCAGCGGGTCTGTAGCTGGTGCCGGTTACCATGACTGGGCGGCTCACCGGGTCTGTGGCTGGTGCCGGTTACCATGACTGGGCGGCTCACCGGGTCTGTAGCTGGTGCCGGTTACCATGACTGGGCGGCCCACCGGGTCTGTAGCTGGTGCCGGTTACCATGACTGGGCGGCTCACCGGGTCTGTGGCTGGTTCCGGTTACCATGACTGGGCCACTCACCGGGTCTGTAGCTGGTGCCGGTTACCATGACTGGGCGGCTCACCGGGTCTGTGGATGGTGCCGGTTACCATGACTGGGCGGCTCACCGGGTCTGTAGCTGGTGCTGGTTACCATGACTGGGCGGCTCACCGGGTCTGTAGCTGGTGCCGGTTACCATGACTGGGCGGCCCACCGGGTCTGTAGCTGGTACCGGTTACCATGACTGGGCGGCTCACCGGAACTGTAGCTGGTGCCGGTTACCAATTATGACTGGGCGGCTCACCGGGTCTGTAGCTGGTGCCGGTTACCATGACTCGGCGGCTCACCGGGTCTGTAGCTGGTGCCGGTTACCATGACTGGGCGGCTCACCGAGCCTGTGGCTGGTGCCGGTTACCATGACTGGACGGCTCACCGGGTCTGTAGCTGGTGCCGGTTACCATGACTGGGCGGCTCACCGGGTCTGTAGCTGGTGCCGGTTACCATGACTGGGCGGCTCACCGGGACTGTAGCTGGTGCCGGTTACCAATTATGACTGGGCGGCTCACCGGGTCTGTAGCTGGTGCCGGTTACCATGACTCGGCGGCTCACCGGGTCTGTAGCTGGTGCCGGTTACCATGACTGGGCGGCTCACCGGGACTGTAGCTGGTGCCGGTTACCATGACTGGGCGGCTCACCGGGACTGTAGCTGGTGCCGGTTACCAATTATGACTGGGCGGCTCACCGGGTCTGTAGCTGGTGCCGGTTACCATGACTCGGCGGCTCACCGGGTCTGTGGCTGGTGCCGGTTACCATGACTGGGCGGCTCACCGGGTCTGTAGCTGGTGCCGGTTACCATGACTCGGCGGCTCACCGGGTCTGTGGCTGGTGCCGGTTACCATGACTGGGCGCCTCACCGGGTCTGTAGCTGGTGCCGGTTACCATGACTGGACGGCTCACCGGGTCTGTGGCTGGTGCCGGTTACCATGACTGGGCGTCTCACCGGGTCTGTAGCTGGTGCCGGTTACCATGACTGGGCGCCTCACCGGGTCTGTAGCTGGTGCCGGTTACCATGACTGGGCGCCTCATCGGGTCTGTGGCTGGTGCCGGTTACCATGACTGGGCGGCTCACCGGGTCTGTGGCTGGTGCCGGTTACCATGACTGGGCGGCTCACCGGGTCTGTAGCTGGTGCCGGTTACCATGACTGGGCGGCTCACCGGGTTTGTAGCTGGTGCCGGTTACCATGACTGGGCGGCTCACCGGGTTTGTAGCTGGTGCCGGTTACCATGACTGGGCGGCTCACCGGGTTTGTAGCTGGTGCCGGTGACCATGACTGGGCGGCTCACCGGGTCTGTAGCTGGTGCCGGTTACCATGACTGGGCGGCTCACCGGATCTGTGGCTGGTGCCGGTTACCATGACTGGGCCGCTCAGCGGGTCTGTAGCTGGTGCCGGTTACCATGACTGGGCGGCTCACCGGGTCTGTGGCTGGTGCCGGTTACCATGACTGGGCGGCTCACCGGGTCTGTAGCTGGTGCCGGTTACCATGACTGGGCGGCCCACCGGGTCTGTAGCTGGTGCCGGTTACCATGACTGGGCGGCTCACCGGGTCTGTGGCTGGTTCCGGTTACCATGACTGGGCCACTCACCGGGTCTGTAGCTGTTGCCGGTTACCATGACTGGGCGGCTCACCGGGTCTGTGGCTGGTGCCGGTTACCATGACTGGGCGGCTCACCGGGTCTGTAGCTGGTGCCGGTTACCATGACTGGGCGGCTCACCGGGTCTGTAGCTGGTGCCGGTTACCATGACTGGGCGGCCCACCGGGTCTGTAGCTGGTACCGGTTACCATGACTGGGCGGCTCACCGGAACTGTAGCTGGTGCCGGTTACCAATTATGACTGGGCGGCTCACCGGGTCTGTAGCTGGTGCCGGTTACCATGACTGGGCGGCTCACCGGGTCTGTAGCTGGTGCCGGTTACCATGACTGGGCGGCTCACCGGGTCTGTAGCTGGTGCCGGTTACCATGACTGGGCGGCCCACCGGGTCTGTAGCTGGTACCGGTTACCATGACTGGGCGGCTCACCGGAACTGTAGCTGGTGCCGGTTACCAATTATGACTGGGCGGCTCACCGGGTCTGTAGCTGGTGCCGGTTACCATGACTCGGCGGCTCACCGGGTCTGTAGCTGGTGCCGGTTACCATGACTGGGCGGCTCACCGAGCCTGTGGCTGGTGCCGGTTACCATGACTGGACGGCTCACCGGGTCTGTAGCTGGTGCCGGTTACCATGACTGGGCGGCACACCGGGTCTGTAGCTGGTGCCGGTTACCATGACTGGGCGGCTCACCGGGACTGTAGCTGGTGCCGGTTACCAATTATGACTGGGCGGCTCACCGGGTCTGTAGCTGGTGCCGGTTACCATGACTCGGCGGCTCACCGGGTCTGTAGCTGGTGCCGGTTACCATGACTCGGCGGCTCACCGGGACTGTAGCTGGTGCCGGTTACCATGACTGGGCGGCTCACCGGGACTGTAGCTGGTGCCGGTTACCAATTATGACTGGGCGGCTCACCGGGTCTGTAGCTGGTGCCGGTTACCATGACTCGGCGGCTCATCGGGTCTGTGGCTGGTGCCGGTTACCATGACTGGGCGGCTCACCGGGTCTGTAGCTGGTGCCGGTTACCATGACTCGGCGGCTCACCGGGTCTGTGGCTGGTGCCGGTTACCATGACTGGGCGCCTCACCGGGTCTGTAGCTGGTGCCGGTTACCATGACTGGACGGCTCACCGGGTCTGTGGCTGGTGCCGGTTACCATGACTGGGCGCCTCACCGGGTCTGTAGCTGGTGCCGGTTACCATGACTGGGCGCCTCACCGGGTCTGTAGCTGGTGCCGGTTACCATGACTGGGCGCCTCATCGGGTCTGTGGCTGGTGCCGGTTACCATGACTGGGCGGCTCACCGGGTCTGTGGCTGGTGCCGGTTACCATGACTGGGCGGCTCACCGGGTCTGTAGCTGGTGCCGGTTACCATGACTGGGCGGCTCACCGGGTTTGTAGCTGGTGCCGGTTACCATGACTGGGCGGCTCACCGGGTTTGTAGCTGGTGCCGGTTACCATGACTGGGCGGCTCACCGGGTTTGTAGCTGGTGCCGGTTACCATGACTGGGCGGCTCACCGGGTTTGTAGCTGGTGCCGGTTACCATGACTGGGCGGCTCACCGGGTTTGTAGCTGGTGCCGGTTACCATGACAGGGCGGCTCACCGGGTCTGTGGCTGGTGCCGGTTACCATGACTGGGCGGCTCACCGGGTCTGTAGCTGGTGCCGGTTACCATGACTGGGCAGCTCACCGTGACTGTAGCTGGTGCCGGTTACCATGACTGGGCGGCTCACCGGGTCTGTAGCTGGTGCCGGTTACCATGACTGGGCGGCTCACCGGGTCTGTGGCTGGTGCCGGTTACCATGACTCGGCGGCTCACCGGGTTTGTAGCTGGTGCCGGTTACCATGACAGGGCGGCTCACCGGGTCTGTGGCTGGTGCCGGTTACCATGACAGGGCAGCTCACCGGGTCTGTGGCTGGTGCCGGTTACCATGACAGGGCGGCTCACCGGGTCTGTGGCTGGTGCCGGTTACCATGACAGGGCAGCTCACCGGGTCTGTGGCTGGTGCCGGTTACCATGACTGGGCGGCTCACCGGGTCTGTGGCTGGTGCCGGTTACCATGACTGGGCGGCTCACCGGGTCTGTAGCTGGTGCCGGTTACCATGACTGGGCGGCTCACCGGGTCTGTAGCTGGTGCCGGTTACCATGACTGGGCGCCTCACCGGGTCTGTGGCTGCCTGTGCGCTGTGTCGCACCGCCCACCAGTCGCTGGTCCACTCCCACACGTTGCCGGCCGTGTCGTGCAGATCGTAGCCGTTCGGCGGGAACGAGCCGGTCGGCGCCGTGCCCACCGAGCCGTCCTCACCCGTGTCCTCCGTGGGAAACGTGCCCTGCCAGATGTTCATCCTGCCGCGCACACAGGGGCGACATCTGGTGTCAGACGGGGCGAAACACCGGGCACACCGGCCGCCAGAGACAGTGGCGCCATGCCACACAGGCCTTTCGAGACAGACAGCGCGCCTAGTGCCGCCTAGACGGACGACACACGGTACACAAGCTACCCGTGTTCAGGCTAGAATAACACCTAGTCATCGACAAGGCACGACTATAGTGGTGGGTTGAGACTGAAATTAAAAGGCGATACCATCTTTTGAAAAACCTTTCGATTTGTATCACAAACAGATTACTCCAGGACCTGGTCATGTGACCTCTCCCTATCACCCCATGGCAGCGTACCTGTGCTGGCCGTACGGCATCTCCTTGTTGCCCCATGGCATGAGGCGGCCGGTGAGCCCGCCGCGCGCCGCTCTCTCCCACTCCGCCTCGGTGGGAAGGCGGCCGCCCAACCAGCGGCAGTAGGCCAGCGCGTCGTTCCACGAGACGTGGATCACAGGGTGGTCCTGCCGGTCTGCCGGGACGCGCGGAGACATGGTCAGAGATCCAGAGATACAGAGATCCAGAGATCCAGAGATCCAGAGATCCAGAGATCCAGAGATCCAGAGGTCCAGAGGTCCAGAACCGGCCGACTGTCGAGGCGGGTCTGTGGGCTACAGGCTATGCTCAGAAGGAGACGGTAAACGTTAAACGGAGCGGACATGGTTCTGTGGACGAATATTATCACGTCCTGATGTGAAAAGGGATAAGTGTGTGCTGGGTAAGAAGGCAAAAAACGGGAATATTCGATACCGGGCACAGCCCCATATCAAAAATCACGATGTCCCCTTATTTTTTTTTCGCACAAAAAGACACGGCGATGCTCGCCCATGAACCCAAAACGGCCGCTGCCACCCACGTGGTTCAGGCCACCAGCTAGCTTGGGTCGGAGATAGCGAGCGCATCACAGCTATCAGTCCGCAAAAAAACTCTGCGCGTCATGCCAACAGGCAATATCATCCCGATCCGACACACGGTGGCACCGCACAGCCTCCTGGTATATTTTCGTGCCGATGGTGGTAGATTTAGAATACCGCGTGGGAAGTTGAACAGCTGCTCAGCTTGAGGTAGGCGGAAACAGGACCGATAAGGTGGACAGGGGCACAGAATAAAGCGATAGGATCAGCGACCTTATCCAGAGTATTCTGCTACGTTTCCTATCAGTCAGCGCCCCTTCTCAATACCTATTACCCAATACCCTCTACCGCCATTCATCGTTTCAAAACAATGCATAGTAGCAAAATATCCCAGAGCTGCAGAACATGTTGATTGTTGACGCTATGCAGGCCACCACTCTGTGCTCGGCGTGTCCCCGTGTCCTCAACATCACACACGCTCCACTGACCGTCTGTGTCGGAGTCGGGTCCCTCCGGGTGTCACCATGTCATCTGCATCACACACGCTCCACTGACCGTCTGTATCGGAGTCGGGTCCCTCCGGGTGTCCCCGTGTCCTCAACATCACACACGCTCCACTGACCGTCTGTGTCGGAGTCGGGTCCCTCCGGGTGTCCCCGTGTCCTCAGCATCACACACGCTCCACTGACCGTCTGTGTCGGAGTCGGGTCCCTCCGGGTGTCCCCGTGTCCTCAGCATCACACACGCTCCACTGACCGTCTGTGTCGGAGTCGGGTCCCTCCGGGTGTCCCCGTGTCCTCAGCATCACACACGCTCCACTGACCGTCTGTGTCGGAGTCGGGTCCCTCCGGGTGTCCCCGTGTCCTCAGCATCACACACGCTCCACTGACCGTCTGTGTCGGAGTCGGGTCCCTCCGGGTGTCCCCGTGTCATCTGCATCACACACGCTCCACTGACCGTCTGTGTCGGAGTCGGGTCCCTCCGGGTGTCACCGTGTCCTCAACATCACACACGCTCCACTGACCGTCTGTGTCGGAGTCGGGTCCCTCCGCGAGTCACCGTGTCATCTGCATCACACACGCTCCACTGACCGTCTGTGTCGGAGTCGGGTCCCTCCGCGTGTCACCGTGTCATCTGCATCACACACGCTCCACTGACCGTCTGTGTCGGAGTCGGGTCCCTCCGCGTGTCACCGTGTCATCTGCATCACACACGCTCCACTGACCGTCTGTGTCGGAGTCGGGTCCCTCCGGGTGTCACCGTGTCCTCAGCATCACACACGCTCCACTGACCGTCTGTGTCGGAGTCGGGTCCCTCCGCGTGTCACCGTGTCATCTGCATCACACACGCTCCACTGACCGTCTGTGTCGGAGTCGGGTCCCTCCGGGTGTCACCGTGTCCTCAGCATCACACACGCTCCACTGACCGTCTGTGTCGGAGTCGGGTCCCTCCGGGTGTCCCCGTGTCATCTGCATCACACACGCTCCACTGACCGTCTGTGTCGGAGTCGGGTCCCTCCGCGTGTCCCCGTGTCATCTGCATCACACACGCTCCACTGACCGTCTGTGTCGGAGTCGGGTCCCTCCGCGTGTCACCGTGTCATCTGCATCACACACGCTCCACTGACCGTCTGTGTCGGAGTCGGGTCCCTCCGGGTGTCCCCGTGTCCTCAACATCACACACGCTCCACTGACCGTCTGTGTCGGAGTCGGGTCCCTCCGCGTGTCACCGTGTCATCTGCATCACACACGCTCCACTGACCGTCTGTGTCGGAGTCGGGTCCCTCCGGGTGTCCCCGTGTCCTCAACATCACACACGCTCCACTGACCGTCTGTGTCGGAGTCGGGTCCCTCCGCGTGTCACCGTGTCATCTGCATCACACACGCTCCACTGACCGTCTGTGTCGGAGTCGGGTCCCTCCGGGTGTCCCCGTGTCCTCAACATCACACACGCTCCACTGACCGTCTGTGTCGGAGTCGGGTCCCTCCGCGTGTCCCCGTGTCATCTGCATCACACACGCTCCACTGACCGTCTGTGTCGGAGTCGGGTCCCTCCGCGTGTCCCCGTGTCATCTGCATCACACACGCTCCACTGACCGTCTGTGTCGGAGTCGGGTCCCTCCGCGTGTCACCGTGTCCTCAGCATCACACACGCTCCACTGACCGTCTGTGTCGGAGTCGGGTCCCTCCGGGTGTCCCCGTGTCATCTGCATCACACACGCTCCACTGACCGTCTGTGTCGGAGTCGGGTCCCTCCGCGTGTCCCCGTGTCATCTGCATCACACACGCTCCACTGACCGTCTGTGTCGGAGTCGGGTCCCTCAGCGTGTCACCGTGTCATCTGCATCACACACGCTCCACTGACCGTCTGTGTCGGAGTCGGGTCCCTCCGGGTGTCACCATGTCATCTGCATCACACACGCTCCACTGACCGTCTGTGTCGGAGTCGGGTCCCTCCGCGTGTCACTGTGTCCTCAACATCACACACGCTCCACTGACCGTCTGTGTCGGAGTCGGGTCCCTCCGGGTGTCCCCGTGTCCTCAGCATCACACACGCTCCACTGACCGTCTGTGTCGGAGTCGGGTCCCTCCGCGTGTCACCATGTCATCTGCATCACACACGCTCCACTGACCGTCTGTGTCGGAGTCGGGTCCCTCCGGGTGTCACCGTGTCATCTGCATCACACACGCTCCACTGACCGTCTGTGTCGGAGTCGGGTCCCTCCGGGTGTCACCGTGTCATCTGCATCACACACGCTCCACTGACCGTCTGTGTCGGAGTCGGGTCCCTCCGCGTGTCACCGTGTCATCTGCATCACACACGCTCCACTGACCGTCTGTGTCGGAGTCGGGTCCCTCCGGGTGTCACCGTGTCATCTGCATCACACACGCTCCACTGACCGTCTGTGTCGGAGTCGGGTCCCTCCGGGTGTCACCGTGTCATCAGCATCACACACGCTCCACTGACCGTCTGTGTCGGAGTCGGGTCCCTCCGCGTGTCCCCGTGTCCCCGTGTCATCTGCATCACACACGCTCCACTGACCGCCTGTGTCGGAGTCGGGTCCCTCCGGGTGTCACCGTGTCCTCAGCATCACACACGCTCCACTGACCGTCTGTGTCGGAGTCGGGTCCCTCCGCGTGTCACCGTGTCATCTGCATCACACACGCTCCACTGACCGTCTGTGTCGGAGTCGGGTCCCTCCGCGTGTCACCGTGTCATCTGCATCACACACGCTCCACTGACCGTCTGTGTCGGAGTCGGGTCCCTCCGGGTGTCCCCGTGTCATCTGCATCACACACGCTCCACTGACCGTCTGTGTCGGAGTCGGGTCCCTCCGCGTGTCACCGTGTCCTCAACATCACACACGCTCCACTGACCGTCTGTGTCGGAGTCGGGTCCCTCCGGGTGTCACCATGTCATCTGCATCACACACGCTCCACTGACCGTCTGTGTCGGAGTCGGGTCCCTCCGGGTGTCACCGTGTCCTCAGCATCACACACGCTCCACTGACCGTCTGTGTCGGAGTCGGGTCCCTCCGCGTGTCCCCGTGTCATCTGCATCACACACGCTCCACTGACCGTCTGTGTCGGAGTCGGGTCCCTCCGGGTGTCACCATGTCATCTGCATCACACACGCTCCACTGACCGTCTGTGTCGGAGTCGGGTCCCTCCGCGTGTCACCGTGTCATCTGCATCACACACGCTCCACTGACCGTCTGTGTCGGAGTCGGGTCCCTCCGCGTGTCACCATGTCATCTGCATCACACACGCTCCACTGACCGTCTGTGTCGGAGTCGGGTCCCTCCGCGTGTCCCCGTGTCCTCAACATCACACACGCTCCACTGACCGTCTGTGTCGGAGTCGGGTCCCTCCGCGTGTCCCCGTGTCCTCAACATCACACACGCTCCACTGACCGTCTGTGTCGGAGTCGGGTCCCTCCGCGTGTCACCGTGTCATCTGCATCACACACGCTCCACTGACCGTCTGTGTCGGAGTCGGGTCCCTCCGCGTGTCCCCGTGTCATCTGCATCACACACGCTCCACTGACCGTCTGTGTCGGAGTCGGGTCCCTCCGGGTGTCCCCGTGTCCTCAGCATCACACACGCTCCACTGACCGTCTGTGTCGGAGTCGGGTCCCTCCGCGTGTCACCGTGTCCTCAGCATCACACACGCTCCACTGACCGTCTGTGTCGGAGTCGGGTCCCTCCGGGTGTCCCCGTGTCCTCAGCATCACACACGCTCCACTGACCGTCTGTGTCGGAGTCGGGTCCCTCCGCGTGTCACCGTGTCCTCAACATCACACACGCTCCACTGACCGTCTGTGTCGGAGTCGGGTCCCTCCGGGTGTCACCATGTCATCAGCATCACACACGCTCCACTGACCGTCTGTGTCGGAGTCGGGTCCCTCCGCGTGTCCCCGTGTCCTCAACATCACACACGCTCCACTGACCGTGTGTGTCGGAGTCGGGTCCCTCCGCGTGTCACCGTGTCATCTGCATCACACACGCTCCACTGACCGTGTGTGTCGGAGTCGGGTCCCTCCGCGTGTCCCCGTGTCCTCTGCATCACACACGCTCCACTGACCGTCTGTGTCGGAGTCGGGTCCCTCCGCGTGTCCCCGTGTCATCTGCATCACACACGCTCCACTGACCGTCTGTGTCGGAGTCGGGTCCCTCCGCGTGTCCCCGTGTCATCTGCATCACACACGCTCCACTGACCGTCTGTGTCGGAGTCGGGTCCCTCCGGGTGTCCCCGTGTCATCTGCATCACACACGCTCCACTGACCGTCTGTGTCGGAGTCGGGTCCCTCCGCGTGTCCCCGTGTCATCTGCATCACACACGCTCCACTGACCGTCTGTGTCGGAGTCGGGTCCCTCCGCGTGTCCCCGTGTCATCTGCATCACACACGCTCCACTGACCGTCTGTGTCGGAGTCGGGTCCCTCCGGGTGTCACCATGTCATCTGCATCACACACGCTCCACTGACCGTCTGTGTCGGAGTCGGGTCCCTCCGCGTGTCCCCGTGTCATCTGCATCACACACGCTCCACTGACCGTCTGTGTCGGAGTCGGGTCCCTCCGCGTGTCACCGTGTCATCTGCATCACACACGCTCCACTGACCGTCTGTGTCGGAGTCGGGTCCCTCCGCGTGTCCCCGTGTCCTCAACATCACACACGCTCCACTGACCGTCTGTGTCGGAGTCGGGTCCCTCCGGGTGTCACCGTGTCATCTGCATCACACACGCTCCACTGACCGTCTGTGTCGGAGTCGGGTCCCTCCGGGTGTCACCGTGTCCTCAGCATCACACACGCTCCACTGACCGTCTGTGTCGGAGTCGGGTCCCTCCGGGTGTCACCATGTCATCTGCATCACACACGCTCCACTGACCGTCTGTGTCGGGAGTCGGGTCCCTCCGGGTGTCACCGTGTCCTCAGCATCACACACGCTCCACTGACCGTCTGTGTCGGAGTCGGGTCCCTCCGGGTGTCACCATGTCATCTGCATCACACACGCTCCACTGACCGTCTGTGTCGGAGTCGGGTCCCTCCGGGTGTCACCGTGTCCTCAGCATCACACACGCTCCACTGACCGTCTGTGTCGGAGTCGGGTCCCTCCGGGTGTCACCATGTCATCTGCATCACACACGCTCCACTGACCGTCTGTGTCGGAGTCGGGTCCCTCCGCGTGTCCCCGTGTCATCTGCATCACACACGCTCCACTGACCGTCTGTGTCGGAGTCGGGTCCCTCCGCGTGTCCCCGTGTCATCTGCATCACACACGCTCCACTGACCGTCTGTGTCGGAGTCGGGTCCCTCCGCGTGTCCCCGTGTCCTCAGCATCACACACGCTCCACTGACCGTCTGTGTCGGAGTCGGGTCCCTCCGGGTGTCACCGTGTCATCTGCATCACACACGCTCCACTGACCGTCTGTGTCGGAGTCGGGTCCCTCCGGGTGTCACCGTGTCCTCAGCATCACACACGCTCCACTGACCGTCTGTGTCGGAGTCGGGTCCCTCCGCGTGTCACCGTGTCCTCAACATCACACACGCTCCACTGACCGTCTGTGTCGGAGTCGGGTCCCTCCGGGTGTCCCCGTGTCCCCGTATCATCTGCATCACACACGCTCCACTGACCGTCTGTGTCGGAGTCGGGTCCCTCCGCGTGTCCCCGTGTCCTCAGCATCACACACGCTCCACTGACCGTCTGTGTCGGAGTCGGGTCCCTCCGGGTGTCACCGTGTCATCAACATCACACACGCTCCACTGACCGCCTGTGTCGGAGTCGGGTCCCTCTGGGTGTCACCGTGTCATCTGCATCACACACGCTCCACTGACCGTCTGTGTCGGAGTCGGGTCCCTCCGCGTGTCCCCGTGTCCTCAGCATCACACACGCTCCACTGACCGTCTGTGTCGGAGTCGGGTCCCTCCGGGTGTCACCGTGTCATCAGCATCACACACGCTCCACTGACCGCCTGTGTCGGAGTCGGGTCCCTCCGGGTGTCACCGTGTCATCTGCATCACACACGCTCCACTGACCGTCTGTGTCGGAGTCGGGTCCCTCCGCGTGTCCCCGTGTCCTCAGCATCACACACGCTCCACTGACCGTCTGTGTCGGAGTCGGGTCCCTCCGGGTGGCGCCAGTCGGCCCCCTCCACCGGCAGCCACCAGGGCGCGGCCGCCACCGACTGCTCGATCGAGCTCTTCACTGACTCCGGCAGCAAGTTCTGCGGCATGAACGAGCTGCCGAACTTCTCCGCCTGACGGCAAACCGGAGACAGCGGGTCACACGGGGTCACAGCGGGTCTCACAGCGGGTCACACGGGATCACAGCGGGTCACACGGGGTCACACGGGGTCACAGCGGGTCACACGGGGTCACAGCGGGTCACACGGGGTCACAGCGGGTCACACGGGGTCACAGCGGGTCACACGGGGTCACAGCGGGTCACATGGGGTCACACGAGGTCACAGCGGGTCACACGGGGTCACAGCGGGTCACACAGGGTCACAGCGGGTCATACGGGGTCACAGCGGGTCACACGGGGTCACAGCGGGTCACACGGGGTCACAACGGGTCACACGGGGTCACACGGGGTCACAGCGGGTCACACGTGGTCACAGCGGGGTACACGGGGTCACAGCGGGTCACACGGGGTCACAGTGGGTCACACGGGGTCACAGCGGGTCACACGGGGTCACAGCGGGTCACACGGGGTCACAGGGGGTCACACGGGGTCACAACGGATCACACAGGGTCACAGCGGGCCACACGGGGTCACAACGGGTCACAGCGGGTCACACGGGGTCACAACGGATCACAGCGGGTCACACGGAGTCACACGGGGTCACAGCGGGTCACACGGGGTCACAACGGATCACAGCGGGTCACACGGAGTCACAGCGGGGCACACGGGGTCACAGCGGGTCACATGGGGTCACAGCGGGTCACACGGGGTCACAGCGGGTCACATGGGATCAAACAGGGTCACAGCGGGTCACACGGGGTCACAGCGGGTCACATGGGGTCACACGAGGTCACAGCGGGTCACACGAGGTCACAGCGGGTCACACGGGGTCACAGCGGGTCACACGGGGTCACAGCGGGTCACACGGGGTCACACGGGGTCACAGCGGATCACACGGGGTCACAGCGGGTCACACGGGGTCACAACGGGTCACACGGGGTCACACGGGGTCACACGTGGTCACATCGGGGCACACGGGGTCACACGGGGTCACAGCGGGTCACACGGGGTCACAGCGGGTCACACGGGGTCACAACGGATCACACAGGATCACAGCGGGCCACACGGGGTCACAAAGGGTCACACGGGGTCACAGCGGGTCACACGGGGTCACAACGGATCACAGCGGGTCACACGGGGTCACAGCGGGTCACACGGGGTCACAGCGGGTCACATTGGGTCACAGCGGGCCACACGGGGTCACAGCGGGTCACATGGGATCACACAGGGTCACAGCGGGTCACACGGGGTCACACGGGGTCACACGGAGTCACAGCGGGTCACACGTGGTCACAGCGGGTCACATGGGGTTACAGCGGGTCACAGCGGGTAACTCACACGGGCTCACAGCGGGTCACACGGGGTCACAGCGGGTCACACGGGGTCACAGCGGGTTACACGGGGTCACATCGGGTCACACGGGATAACAGCGGGTCACACGGGGTCACACGGGGTCACAGCGGGTCACAGCGGGTCACAGCGGGGCACACGGGGTCGTCACAGCGGGTTACAGCGGGTCACAGCGGGGCACACGGGGTCGTCACAGCGGGTCACAAGGGGTCACACAGGGTCACATCGGGTTACACCGGGTCACATCGGGTCACATCGGGTCACACCGGGTCACATCGGGTCACACGAGGTAAAAGCGGGTCACACGAGGTAATAGCGAGCTGCCGAACTTCTCCGCATGACGGCGGCACACAGGATCACAAGGGGTCACAGGCAGTAACACAGGTCGCACCGGGCCTCAGCAAGTCATGCGGTCACACAGTGTCAGGCGGGGTCACACAGTGTCACTCAGGGTCATAACAGGTCAGAGTCAAGACACACGATGGGCAGGCCACACGGTGAACATCGGTAAATGGACGGTCACTGTAACAGCAGCCACAATGCTCAAGGCCCCCAAACACGAGGCAAATCGTCTAAATACACAGGGTTCCTGATTTGTTAGCTAAATCAATTATATCCCACTGGATTGTGGTCACGAGCGGGCGCGAAGCGCCCGTGAGTTTTCTCGTCAACTTACTAGACAAATTTACATTTAACCCGGCCCGAACCGGCCATACATACGCTTTTCGGAAGCTAATAACTTTGCAACTACTGCTCCGATTGAGATCGGGTTTTCACCATTAGATAGAACCATCAAATCAATTTTGATTTTGGTATGGTGCGTTCTGATAGGGATGGTACCACAGCGCGTGGCACACGCAAACGTCGAAATGAACCAAAATCATTCTTGATAAAAAATGGCATTATTAATCTGAACATTTTTTAATACGCCGAAGCATGCAGCGTTCAGGACGTACTCCCTTTTGGCGGATTCGAGAAAGGAGATCATGAACAATTAAATAAAACTTCATTTGTATGTTGGCATGCATGGAGGCCTGTCCATTTTTATGTAGGACTAAAAGGACTAAAAGGACTATGTGTTACTACCACATGTGCTTTCGTACCGTTTCATATTTCAAACCTGTTTTAGCTTCACCAGAGCGCGCCCGCTCGGTCATCGCCCAAAAAGACGTTTTCCCTAGTCTCCTCTCCGCCCCACCCCGTCTCCTCTCCGCCCCACCCCGTCTCCTCTCCGCCCCACCCCGTCTCCTCTCCGCCCCACCCCGTCTCCTCTCCGCCCCACCCCGTCTCCTCTCCGCCCCACCCCGTCCCCTCTCCGCCCCACCCCGTCCCCTCTCCGCCCCACCCCGTCCCCTCTCCGCCCCACCCCGTCTCCTCTCCGCCCCACCCCGTTCCCTCTCCGCCCCACCCCGTCCCATCTCCGCCCCACCCCGTCCCCTCTCCGCCCCACCCCGTCTCCTCCCCGCCCCACCCCGTCTTCTCTCCGCCCCACCCCGTCCCCTCTCCGCCCCACCCCGTCCCCTCTCCGCCCCACCCCGTCTCCTCTCCGCCCCACCCCTCTCCACCCCACCCCGTCTTCTCTCCACCCCGTCCCCTCTCCACCCCACCCCGTCCCCTCTCCACCCCACCCCGTCCCCTCTCCGCCCCACCCTGTCCCCTCTCCGTCCCACCCCGTCTCCTCTCCGCCCCACCCTGTCTCCTCTCCGCCCCACCCCGTCTCCTCTCCGCCCCACCCCGTCCCCTCTCCGCCCCACCCCGTCTCCTCTCCGCCCCACCCTGTCTCCTCTCCGCCCCACCCCGTCTCCTCTCCGCCCCACCCCGTCTCCTCTTACCTCCGTGACGTGCCCGGTGGCGGCCAC
Organism: Chirona hameri; assembly: GCA_036785665.1. Lineage (NCBI taxonomy): Eukaryota > Metazoa > Arthropoda > Thecostraca > Balanomorpha > Balanidae > Chirona > Chirona hameri. Next base: position 47,329 of record JAXIVJ010010207.1, read on the forward strand.
GAAGCGGGCGAACTCTGCGTTGCTGACTTCTCGCTGCTGCAGCAGGTAAGGGCTGACGGTGACCTGCCGCGCCGGCCCCTCGCCGTCCTGCGGGAAGTGCGGCTGATCGGTGCCCATGGTGAACGTGCCGCCCGGGATGGCCAGCAGAGGGTTGGCAGCTACCTGGCAGTCACCGCCGCGCGTACAGCTGCCGGAGAGGTCGACGTCCTCGGCGGCGAGGGCCGGGAGGAGACAGAGGAGGATATGCAGCCAGCTGATGGTCTGCATGGTGGCGGAGGCAGTGCTGCTGCTGGTGCAGGCTGTGAAAATGGCGAGGTCACATGTCAGAGGGTGGTGGCGATTTGAGATCACAGGTGATGCCACAGGTCACATGAGTAGCATGATTCTACTACAAGTCTACAGAGAGCACTTATTGGATGAGTGATGCATCTAAATTGTTAATAAATGTATATGCAAATGGTAATAACAATTTAATTAGTGCATAGATGCATTATTCAAGAACAATTGCCTAATACTCTAAATAGTGTGCAATAGGCATGATAAAGGGCTTATGTGACAGAAGGTGGTATATTGCTCAAGATTAGTGGGATGTTAGCACCATATAACCATGGCAGTTGTGGCGCCCGTTAGCCCCAATCATCTTCATCATCATCATCATCATCATCACACAGGTGGAGGTAAATTAAATGTGAAAGAAAAAACTGTGGAGGGATTTGTGAAAGCCATTACTAAATGGACAAGTGATGCAAAACAGCATGTTTGGACACATTGCAGATGGT